>CAUYPK010137347.1:0-202130 GCA_963574355.1 Loris lydekkerianus
TTTCATTGAAACGTGGGGAACATGATCTGTAAAATCTGCTTTTAAAAAATTTATCTTGTTTTGGGGGCTTGTTTTGTTTTTGAAACAGTCTCATTCTGTCTTCCTGGGTAGAGTGCTGTGACATCATAGCTCACAGCAACCTCAAACTCTTGGGCTCAAGTGATCCTTTTGCCTCAGCCTCCCAAGTAGCTGAGACTGCAGGCACCCACCACAATGCCCAGCTAGTTTTTCTATTTTTAGTAGAGAAAGGGTCTCACTTTTGCTCCAGCTGGTCTGGAACTCAGGAGCTCAAGCAATCCACCTGCCTTGGTGTCCCACAGTGCTGGGATTATATACAGGGGTGAGCCACTGTGCCCAGCCTGTTTTTGTTCTTTAATGGCAGACCACCTGATTGTAGTTGATGAAAGTAAATTTGGCAAAACTGCTTTTAAGAGAAAAGTATACTCTCCATACTGAGGGCCTGAGAGTCTATGGAAGCCTGTGAAATTGAGTGGGCTGATTATTCTGTTGGATTTTGCTCTCTGAAGTTGTTCAGTTATGAAAGATTATACTGATGTAAATTGGATATGACCTCATGTACCAATATTAGAAATTATGTATTTAATTGCCATGTAGTTTGGTACATGCAACTTTACGATTGTTATACTTGGCAAATTATGCTATTTAAAACAATCATTTATCTCTTTATCCTCCTCCATCTTTTTAACCTTAAATTTCACCTTTCTGGTAAAAATATTGCCACTGCTGCTTGGACTTAAATTTTCCTGCCCCCTTTTTTGCCCTTCCCCTTATTTTCAACCTTTTTAAAACTTGCCTTTCTCAGGTGTTTTCATGAAAGCAGGATACAGCTGGTTTTTGTTTTTTCCCCCACTTGCCCGGCTCTGATTTTGTTTGGGAAAGGTTGGGCCATTCCTGTTGTTCTGTGGACTCAGGTGTTCTTGGTCACTGGGTTTGGGCCATTCGTGTTGGGCTGTGGACTCAGATGTTCTTGGTCACTGTCCCTTATGTCTTCATTTTACTTTGTAGCTTCCTCTTTCCCTTCCACTTGTCTTGCTGGCTTGATAAAGTCTAAATCCAGATTTTCTTCCTGTGAATTTTGAAAATTCTATTGCATCTTCCATTCCATGAATCGCTCATTAACAGATAATCAGACACATTTTGTATTAATATTAGAAAGCAAGATACCGGGTAGGGTGCCAGCCCCATATACCGAGGGTGGCGGGTTCAAACCCAGCCCCAGCCAAACTGTAACAACAACAACAATAATAGCTGGGTGTTGGGGCGGGTGCATGTAGTCCTAGCGACTTGGGACGCTGAGGCAAGAGAATCACCTAAGCCCAGGAGCTGGAGGCTGCTGTGAGCTGTGACACTACAGCATTCTACCGGGGGTGACAAAGTGAGACTCATTCTCAAAAAAGGAAAAGCAAGATACCAACAATTTCCCCATACCAGATTTTTCTTTTTGGGGGGGACTCATTTTCAGCCATTATCAGAGCCAGTCTATGGCCTGGGCAGACTCACTGCAGCTGCACTGGACACCATTGCTCTCTGCTCCCCACAAAGGGCTCCAGCTCCAAGACCCCTCCATCTAACCCTTTGCTCTTCTTGATCCCACATGGCCTTTTGCTGCTGACCAGTGGCTGCCTGGCAGATGGGACTGGCGTGAGGAAGGGTCTTTTATTTTCACTGATGGGGAGCCACCGCCTTGAGTTGAGTGTACACCTGCCTAGACGGAGGGCCTGTGTGGGCTGATGTCCACAGATCCTATGCCCAGAAGGACCACTCTGTGGCTAATACCACCCAGAGGTGGTGGCTGTGTTTGTGGTGAGCGGGTGCTGGAGAGCCCCGTGCTGAAGAGTTTGAAAGCCCCAGAACCAAAAGCTCACAGCTGAGTGACACCATTTCCAGCCCCAAGTGTCCTTTGTCATGTAGGCACTTGCCTTAGGAGAGAAGGTTCAGTTAATACTGATAAGGTCCTGGGAATCCCTTTCCCATAAGGCAGGGGTCCTCAAACTATGGCCCACAGGCCACATGCGGCGGTGTGATTGTATTTGTTCCCATTTTGTTTTTTTACTTCAAAATAAGATATGTGTAGTGTGCATAGGAATTTGTTCATAGTTGTTTTTTTGTTTTTTTGTTTTTTTTTTAAACTATAGTCCAGCCCTCCAACAGTCTGAGGGACAGTGAACTGGCCCCCTGTTTAAAAAGTTTGAGGACCCCTGCCCTAGGAGATGAGTGAGGGGAAAGATTCAGACAGAATGTCTACCATGTCTACTGAGGTTGGTTTGCTGAGCCGAACCATGCAGGGGGTTGGGAGAGACACTCGGGGGCATATACTACCTCACGAGGCGCTGCCCAGGCCTGGGCACCAAGGGCCACCCTAGCTCCTCATCCACCTTCACCTCCCAGCTGCCCTAAGTGGGGACTACAGAGGGAGACGTCAGAGCTCAAGGATGAGAGAGAAAGTGCTAGCAACTTGGTGCGCAGGATGACACTTTTCCCACAGACTCTGCCCAGCCAAGAGTTTCCTACTAGCGAATATTTGAGTTTGCAGTAGTTTTGGCGTCATGTGAGTTAACTGTTGTGAATTTTCCTTAGAAAATATCAATGTAAATATCTAAGCTCCCTTTCCTAGTCCTATCTAGTGGGTTCAGTGTCTTGCAGCTTGAGGTACCCTCCACCCCACCACAGGATCCTGCTGGGAGGAGGGCCTGGGTTCACAGACCGGTATGGTCAGTCCACTGGAGCACTCAGAGCCAGGTCTGGATGTCCTTCAGTACCCAGGGCAGAGCCCAGTAACATGCACTTGCTTTTGTTTGGGCCTTGAAAAGACTGGCCGCAGCGCCTTCCAGTGCCTGCAGAAGTTCCAGCAGCACAACAAAGCCCTGAAGCGCAAGGCATGGACAGAGGAGGAGGACCGCATGCTCACCCAGCTGGTGCGGGAGATGCGCGTCGGGAGCCACATCCCCTACCGCAGAAGTAAGGCCCTTCCCGCCCCTCCCGCTCTCCCCAGAGGGAAAGCGCTCTGCTGTCCCAGGGCCCTGGAGGCCCGTGCCCACCTACATAAAAGCACACACCCACAGGGATGATTCTCTGGGGGCTGAGAGAGGCAGAAGTGTAAGGGGCTGTGTTGTCAACCCAACCCAGCTGTCCCACAGTTGGGTTCTTTGTGGTCAGAGTGACCCTTTTCTATGTGACCCATCTTGGAGGTGGTTGTCTTGGTCCCCAGAAGGCCCCTCTAGTCCTAGTGTCTACTGTGGGAGGTGGGTGTCTTGGTCCCCAGAAGGCCCATCTGTCCTTAGAGACCACTCTGGGAGGCACCCACAAGGCCCATGTTCTCTGCAGTTGTCTACTACATGGAAGGGAGAGACTCCATGCAGCTGATCTATCGATGGACCAAGAGCTTGGATCCTAACCTAAAAAGAGGAGTCTGGGCCCCAGAGGAAGATGCTGTAAGTTTGTGGGGCCCAAGGAAAACTGGTCTCTGGCACTTGAACATGGCTATCAGAAGTGGCTGCTGTGCCTCTGATGTCCCTTCTTTGAGCTCAGGGTGGGGAGGTTAAGGCTGCATCTGCAGAGATGCCGTACATTTGCTGTCCTTTCCTGCAGAAGCTGCTCCAAGCTGTTGCCAAATATGGGGAGCAGGATTGGTTTAAAATCCGAGAAGAGGTGCCAGGTAGGAGTGATGCCCAGTGCCGAGATCGGTGAGTTGGTCAGCGCTGGGCAAGGGAGGGGCTCGCTTGGATGCATGTGAGGTTTGCTCTCCCATAGGCCATGGCAGCTGCTAGGTGACAGAGGCCAGGAGTGACACACTGATGTAGGAAGAGTATATGGCTCATTTTTATCCCTTCCTGCCAGGAACACGATCCAGGTTGCACTGGAGATGGGGATCCTGGTCAGCAGTTTTCCTGGTATCTAAATTCTCCAGATCACTGATGGGTAGCAGATGCCCTCCCTCCTTTTCCTGCTTGTCTTTTGTTGAAAGTGGCTTCATTGAGATAAAGCACATCTATTCAGTGTGCACTTGTGGAGCTGTGCGACCATCACCACAGTCTGTTTAAACATTTTGGTCAACCACAAAGAAGCCCACTCGGCAACAAAACAGTCCAGCTTAAAGTGGGCGCCGTGCTTGAGTGGACAGCTCTAGGAAAGCCAGACACCTGTCCGTGAGCACATGAGAAGGCATGGAGCCTCGCTAGTCCTTGTGAGGCATGAGTCAAAACCACACATGGATTGGGGTAATGGCTGTTAAAGTTGGGCTGGGCATGGTGGCTGGTGCCTGTAGTTCTAACTCTCTGGGAGGCTGAGGCAGGAGGGTCACGTGAGCTCCGGAATTGGAGGCTACAGTTATGCCAATGCTGCACTCCAGCCTGGACAGCAGAGCATGACCCATCTATAAAAAGGGAAGATTGACCATGTGGGTGAGGATGTGGAGAAACTAGAGCACTTGTCGTTTTGGTGGGGGTATAAAAAGGTACAGCCACTCAGGAAGACGGTGCGCTGGCTCCTCAAGAAGCTAAGCACAGAATGATACCTGAGAAAAGTGGTACATCTAAAACCCTCCAGAATTTTGGAAACTAGAGCTCCTGTCTGTCTGTGCAGCAACGTTAGAGCAGTGTCATTCCCAACAGCTCTAACATGGAAACAACCCAAGTGTCTGTTGCCAAGTGAACAAATAAAACATTGTCCAAACCATAGAATATTGTTCAGCCTTAAAAAAGAAATGAAATCCTAGTAAATACTGTATTTCTGCAAATTCTGGTACAACATGGATGAACCTTGAGAATACTGTGAACGTTCGTCTGCGTTTTTTACGTGGACATAGCTGTTCATTTCTCCCAGGTCTAGCCATGGAGCAGCTCTGCTAGGTCCCATGGCTCCTCTTGTGTCTGACCTTTTCAGGCACTGCCAGACTGTTTTCCAACGTGGCTGAGCTGGGTCATGTTCCCGATAGCAGTGTGTGAGTGCACCAGAGTCCCATCTTCTCACCAAGCTCGTCACTGTCTTTGTGGTTACAGCCTCCTAGCGGGTGCAAAGCAGCACCTGGTTGTGATTTTTTTCATTTTCCTAACGACTAATGATGTTCAGCATCTTTACATGTGCTTATTGGACATTTGTATGTGTATCTCTTTGGAGAAACTTCTGTTTGAACCCTTTGCTCGTTTTTTTATTGACTTGTAAGAGTTTCTTATAAACTTTAGATACAAGTCCCTTGTCAGATATGTTTGCAAACGTTCTCTCCCAACTATGTGTTTTCTTTCAACTTTCTTGATGGTGTCCTTTGAAACATAAAAGTTTTAAATTTTGATGAAATCCAGTTTATCTATATTTTTCTTTTATTGCTTGTGATTTTGGTGTCATATCTAAGAAACCTGTTGCAGAAGCCAGGATGGTAGTAGAAGGTGTCTCCACATCTAAACTGTCTGAATTCATGTCACTTTCAGGTATCTCAGAAGACTACATTGCAGCTTGAAAAAGGGACGATGGAATTTAAAAGAAGAGGAACAGTTACTTGAATTAATAGAAAAATACGGTGTCGGTGAGTTGTTGATTCACTTGCTCTTCCAGTTTCTACTAGCAGGAGTTCGTGGTACCAGTTTACAAACACCACTGGGGGTTTGGGGTCTGCCTTGATCCCAGGCTGCCTCCCTGTGACCAGCTCTCTCCCACCTCACTTCTTGACAGACAGCAGTTATCCCCGTACTACAAACTAGAACATTTTAATTATAGAAAATCTAGAAGTACAGATGTACTCATCCCCAGAGATAACCACTGTTACTGGTGAACACTTGCCTCCACATCCTCTGTGATTATCTAGGAAGAGGCAGCTTCTAAAAATTGACCCATTATGTAACCAACTATGTTTTACCTGACAGTGTGTTACTAGCTGTGCTATCAATAAGAATAGTCCTTCTTCTGTGCACGTTGTCTGCCCTGCTGCTGCTGTATCCCAGGGCTGCACTGTTTTCCTAATGAATATACGGGTTATTCAACCAACCTCCTATCCACATATATTTAAATTATTTCCCACCCTTTGCTGTAGGGCTAGAATGAGCTGAATAGCTAAATCTTTGCTTATATTTACAATGTCTGCTTAGAATAAATCCTAGCTGTGAGATTGCTGGGTCCCAGGACACATGGAATGCTAGGGATGTGCCTCCTGTGTCCAGCTGTCCTGCAAACGCCGTGCACTGGCTGCCCTCCTGCCCACGTTGTCTTGAGAGAAAACTGAAGTCATTAGAAACATCTGGTTTGGGTGGCACCCGTGGCTCAAAGGAGTAGGACGCCAGTTTCATATACCAGAGGTGGCGGGTTCAAACTCGGCCCTGTGACAAAAAAAAAGAAAGAAACATCTGGTTAGACATGGGGCACGCTTGTGTACAAGCGAGCAATTCCTCTTCCTTGGCTGTGCATCTGCCCCACTTCCGTGAAGGGCTGCCCCTGCTGTAGGTGCAGGGGTGTAGGTGCTGTAGGATCGGGCTGCAGAGCTGTAGGTGCGCAGGAGTCCAACCCAGGTGCAGGCTGGGCAGTGTGAGGGTACACAGGAAGCCTCTTCCTCATGACCCCCAAGCAGGTCTTCTAGAAAATAGCAAGCTCAGTTGGGAGCAGAATCTTCCTACTAAGCAGATAAACTTGTGCTGTCAAAGATTGTTGATTTGTATGAAGCAATTTCCATGTGGTTTTTACTTTTGTAGGTCACTGGGCAAAAATAGCTTCTGAACTACCCCATCGGTCAGGCTCCCAGTGTCTAAGCAAATGGAAGGTCATGACTGGGGTGAGACATTCGGTTGTCTTGGAGCTTTACCTGAAGTCAGACAGAAGGCCCTGCCACGGGGGAACCACTGGGCAGAATACGGGAGCGAGGGTGGTTGAGAGGGAGAGGGGGATGTATGTTTTCTGACCCCAGGTGGCCAGGGGCAGAGGGAGACCCCACCTGGACACAGCTGCCATCTGCCCAGAGGAGTCCTGCTCAGCTGCTCCTCAGAGGGATGGCCTGCTGCCTGTTGTCCTTTGTCAGTGAGCCCATGTAGCTGAGACCTCCAGGCAGCCCTTTCCTCCCCTCAGAAGAAGCAGAGTCTGCGGAAGAGGCGGCGGATACCCCGTCGCCGTCCCCAGTGGAGCTCTAGCTCCAGCTCTAGTAGTGGTGAGACCAGTGGTGGCAGCAGCAGAGACACCAGCAGCAGTGAGGAGTCAGAGGCGGACCTGGAGCAGTCCCAGGAGTGTGGCAGTATGCCACTATCCCCACAGTATGTGGTGCCGGACATGGATCTGTGGGTTCCTACCAGAGAGAGCACCAGCCAGGCCTGGAGAGGAAGAATGGGAGGCTTCCCAGGACACCCCGCTGCCTCCCCTGACCATCCCCAGGGGTCCAGTGCCACCCAAGCTGGCGGCAAGGAAGCTCCGGGCGAGGAGCTGAGCCAGGCGCAGGCTCCCTCCAGGACCAACAGCACTGTCCTGAGGGGTGTCCAGTGTTCACACTCAGCGGACACTCACCCAGTGAGCTCGGAGGGGCTGGCCCTCAAGGTAGGCCCCAGGACGTGCCCCAGAGTGTGTAAAAAGGAGGGAGTGGGCTCCCTGTGCTCTTGGTGGTCACCACAGCTAGTGCTCAGGGACAGTATGGCAGCCCAACCACCAGCCAGGTCCCCAGGTGTAGATTGACACCCCTTCATTGCTCATCAGAATATTCTGGTTCTATCTGGTTTGGGAAAATGGTGTCCTAGGCAACAGCCTTCTCTGCTAGGGCTGGCAGTCTCCATTTTCTCCAACTTGGCCTGAGGAGACTTGGACTTAAAGGCATTTCTGAAATGTCTCATCCCTGAGTCAAGGGTAAGGGAGGAAGAGGCAGCGGGAAGGAGCCATTTCCTCCCTACCTCCTGAGTCACTCAGGTCCTCCCATGAAGGGCCTCTGCCCACCTGCTGGGATCTGACCTCTCCAGCCAAGTGTCTGCCTATCCTGGTTGGCTTTTGGGGTATTGGGGCTCTGACTGCTCTGACTGTGTCCAGAGTAGCCCTTTGGGTTGAGTCTTTCCTGGGAGTTGTTGGGAGGGGACAGTGAGCCCCAAGGGAGCTGGGCAGAGCACACTTGTGGAGCCTGCCCTTGGCCCGAGGAAGTGGTGAGGGCAGGGACCCCATGCTTTTCACAGTGGACTGTTCCCACATAGCACGTGGCTATGCTTTGGAGTTGGGGCAAGTAGCTGTCTATGGCAGCAGATGGGGGAGCCCATGGCTTAGGGCCTGATACACCAGGGGCTCCCACACAGCCTCACACAGTTCCTTTGTCAGGATGGGAAACTTCTGAAGAAGGTGCCCCTAGAGACCGTGCGGAGGGTGCTCAGGACCAACACGGCCACTTGGAGCCGCACACTGGTGAGGCCTGCTGCAGACTGTGTGTCACACCCAGGCGTCCCCCACCCAGCCTGCACGCTCTTGCTCTGGTTTGAACATTTCCCTCCCCAGGCTCTGAAGGAAGTGGGGGTGCTCCAGGGGGCTGAGCCTGGCTGGAAGGCCCATGTGTCTTCTCTCCCTGCAGAAAGAGAAGGTAAGGCAGCTGCCTCTGCCCAGCTCATCTCTGGGGGCCAGCCCTGGCAACACCATGGCCAGGTCCCACATGCAGCAGCTGTGGCGTGGAACCTTCCGGAATGGACGGCAGCGCTGGAGACATGTTCTGCACCGGAGGCTCCTTGACCGCAGGCTTCTGTTGGCTGTGACCCCTTGGGTGGGTGATGTCGTCCTGCCCAGTGTGCAGCCTCCCCGGACAACTGCTGCAGCACCGACCCACGGTACTCCTCTAGCTCCTTAGAGAGCCTCCTGGAGGCCGGGCATGGAGACAGGAAATGTGCCCTGCTCAGTGCACAGTGGGGAAGTGGCCTCAGCAGGAAGCCTTTGGGATGTGCCACAGCTCTGGCCAGGTTCCTGTCCCCAAAGGTTTCAGTGATGACCAGTCAGGGTCCTGGGTGTTCTTCATGGATTGAGTATGGGTGCAGCTGGATTTAGGGTTCTTTGGATGGCAAAGGGCTCAGAGGGACCACCCTTTGTCCAGTGGTGGTCATATGGTGCCAGCTCTGAGGCTGTGTCTCCCACAACTGCCTGACACCCAGTCCTCAGGGCTCTTGGGCCTCCAGGAGAGGAGTGTGGTAGTGGAGCCACTTTGTACATGTGCCCTTGTCCCCCAGCCGATGGCCTCAGGAGGCAGCTGCAGCACGCGCGCCTGGCCAGCACCCCGGTGTTCACCCTGTTCATTCAGGTGAGGCCTGAACTGAGCTTTGTTTTCTTTTGCTCTGTGTGTGTATGAAGTCTCAGAGTTGGCAATAGGTTCACTCCTTAAAGTACAACCCTCCACCTCTGCTAGTTCTTGAAAACTTACTTCCCTGTGGCTCACACGTGTTAGCAAATGAAGGTGGAAGGGGCAGCTGGCTGTTGAGCACTCACTGCCACCATTGGTTAAACAATGTACTGGGAGGGGTGACAGCTGCTGGGGCCAGGCCTGAAGGAAGGAATGAGGAGGGTGAAGTTTAGGACACAGTGGGTGCCTGAAGCAGAAGTAAGCATCCACATCAGGAGGACGGGAAGGCTGGGGTTCAGGGGGAGCTAGCATAGCCTCAGACTGCTCCAGGCTCCAGCTAAGGCTTCTGATGACCCAGCCCCATAGGGTCTAGGCTGGGAGCACAGGGGGTTTTGCTATCCCTGTGTCCCTCCCCTTAGCTGCTCCAAATCGATACTGCTGGCTGCATGGAGGTCGTTCGAGAGAGGAAGGTCCAGCCTCCCGGGCTGCTCCAGGCTGGACCTCAGGATACCCCACCGCATCTTCTGCAGGTAGCAGGCACTTGGGGTGAGAAGCAAGGGTGAGCACTGCCTTACCTGATACAGTGTGGGCTCCCAGGAGGGATAGGGCCCCCCAACCAACTCTGCTGTGCCCCCTCTAGGGAGGCATCTGCATGGCTGCCATGCAGGGACTGCAGCCCTTAGTGAGTCCAGGGAGTTCAAGGTAGTACAAATTGAACTGACACTGAAATGTCTCACCTGCCTGGCCTGTCTCCCCACAAGCCCAGGCAGCAGTCAGGAACCATGGGGCCCATCTGCTGGGGTGCCTGGTTCTTGCCTTTCTGCTCCAGAAACCAAACTTGCATGAACTCAGACCATGAGAAGCCTCGCCCCAGAGTCCTGTCACCTGGGTGGGGCAGGGGGCAACAAATGGTGTCCTGGCCTGAGGACCGGATGCAGTTCTGTGCTGCGGCCCAGGCCTCAGAGCCCTCAGCCCCCTGCCTTTCCCCACGAACCCCATGCTGCCCCGGCCCACAGAGGAGTGCGCTCCAGAGCACCCAGGGAGGAGCTGCAACAAGTGGGAGGCACAAGGCCTCGGAGTCCTGCAAGGAGAGTGCAGAGCCAGTTCTAGTACTCAAGCCTTGTCCCCCTGCAGGGGAAGTGGCAAGAGATGGTCTGGGTGTGGGGAGAAGTGGTCCAAGCCCACAGGGTATGTCCTCTCCTGTCCTCTCCTTTTCAGGCACCTCCGAGCGCCCAGAGCACCTCAGGTACCACTGATGCGCTTCTCTCTGTCTTGCTGGGAAAAGGTGTGACCAGCCTCTGGGACCCATAGCCCCTGGTAACGGGGTCTCATTTGAACCCCCCCCCACACACACACACACACACACACACAGAGACATAAAAAGCAGACTTGGCACTCTCATCTGCCCCTGCTGGACCTGAGGCCTCCCTGGCACAGGGGCCAGAGCAGGGCCACTTTGAGTGAGGGCTGCCCCTGCTGGCATTGCTAGTGTGCTCACAGCCCCTGCCCTGGGCTCCTCGGGGTGATGCTTTGTCTAGTGAAGAGTAGGGAGCGGTCGTCTCCAGTAGTCTCGGATTTCTCAGAGATGTTCAAGACATACGGGTTTGAGGTTGCTGTAAGCTATGATGCCATGGCACTCTACTGAGAGTGACAAAGTGAGACTTTATCTCAAAAAAAAAAAAAAAAAAAATTTAGAGGCTGGCCTGGCCAGAACATCCACTGCCCTGGCTGTGACTGGGGTGTTAGAGTTGGGATACCCTGAGTAGGGAGATCTGGACCAGGCCCCCATATCCAAGCTCTTAACTGATTCCCAGCACATGGGCCCTTCAGACATTCAGGTCCAGGGTCTCTCGTCCCTGCAGGCTGCCTTTTACCAGATGCAACAGTTCAGAATGCTACAAAGACTGCCACCCACAGAGGGAACAGAGGGCTGGGGTCCTGCCAGACAGAGCATGCCCCCCATCAGGTGCCGCCACCTTCTCCGTGTGGCCCTCGGCCCAAACCCAAGACCGTGTCAGAACTGCTTCGGGAGAAGCGGCTTCGGGAGGCCCGTGCCAGGAAGGCAGCCCAGGGCCCCACAGGGCTCCCGCCTCGGCTGCTGTTCTCCCCACCAGTGGTCCTCCAGGCTCCTCTTCCCCCTGCCCCCCATGGTCCCTCAGTCTCCAGTTCTGCCATCTCAAACCTAGCACCCTCTGGCCTGGGAGTCCCTGCAGTGGCCAGTCTAAACACTTCTGCCTCCCAGCAAGGGGTTGGGACTGCAACCAACATCCAGGGATCCCCCACACTGCAAACCATGCCCCATGGGGTTCCATCTGGGGCCCCTGCCCTGGGCCCAGGCCAGGTCCCCATGAGCTGCCACCTGAATGGTCTTGGACAATCTCAGGCCCCTGCCACATCCCGGAAGCAAGGCCTGCCAGAGGCACTGCCCTTCCTCCCTGCAGCCCCCAGCCCTACTCAGCTGCCCATCCAGCCCCTCAGCCTGACACACACGGGTGGGCCACAAGTGGCAGCCAATGTCCCCCTGCCTGTCAGCTGGGTGCTCACAGCCCAGGGGCTGCTTCCTGTGTCCGTGCCAGCTGTGGTAGGCTTTCCTAGACCAGCAGGGACCCCTGACCCCATAGGACTGCCAGTGACCGTGCTGCCTTCCCTGCCTGAGACTTGGACAGCCCAGGGACCCAGGGCCAGTATGGACACAAGACCAGACCCTTCCTCCAGTACAGGCCCCTTGGCTTCTCCCACAAACTCCTTGTCACAGAGCCCTGCAGAAGTGGATGGTGACATGGCCTGTGTGCCCAGGACACCTCCCCGGGCTGACCACCCTGAAGCAGAGACCCCTCCGTCTAGCCAGCTGCCTGTCTGTGGTGGTGCTGGCTCCAGGAGTGAGCCAGGAGGGATGCTGGGGTACCCCTCAGGGACACGGGAGCCCAAGGGGCCTCAGCCTGGGCTGGAGAAGGGTTCCCTGGACCTGAGCCTAATCTCCCAGGACAGTGAGGTGGCCACACGGGAATGGCTGCGGGGACAGCATGGGGTGTGTGTACCCCCACTAGGGAGCAGGCTGCCCTACCAGCCCCCTGCAATGTGCAGCCTGCGAGTATTGTGCGGCCTCCTGCTCCACAAGAAGGCCTTGGAGCATAAGGCCACTTCCCTGGTGGCTGGTGGGGCAGCCAGGGGTGAGACTGAACCTCAGGTAGGAACCCTGCAGACCGCTCTTGGGCTGGTACGGAGACAGCTCTGGGACAACCCTGCATACCTCCTGTTGAAAGCCCGGTTCCTGGCAGCTTTCACCTTTCCTGCATTCCTGGCCACCCTGCCCCCGCATGGCGTTCCTACCACCCTCTCAGCAGCAGCCACAAGGGTGGATTCAGAGAGTGAGGACGAGGACCTAGGCCAGGTGGAGCCTGCAGACAAGCATGGGCAGGGAGGCTCCATGGCAGCTGCAAACCCTGTTCAGGTACGGTGGCTTCCACTACAGCTCCACTTCCCCAGCAGCAGCCTCTCCTGCCCTTGCGTGTCTGACCTGCCCAGAGCTGGTGGCGGACAGGCGGAAGTCGCGGGTAGCAGTGCTGGCTGTTGAGTTCCTCAGGAGGAGGAAGCTGGCTCTGACCTCTCCTGTTGCATGTAGTCTGTGCAGAAGTTGTCCCTCTGTTTGGGGCAGTGTGGGAGGCAGAGAAGGGGGCCCTTACTGTTCCTAGCCCGGGTCAGGCACACAGGTGTACACTGCTGGGTTGACTGTCAGCACAGCGTAAGGCAGCAACTGTGTCCCTGCACTTCAGGGGGCCCACAGTCCCTCATGTGTCACCTTACTGACTGCATATGGGGCAAGTTTTCTAAGCTCTGGGCAAAACTGCTTTCCATATTTGCCAAGAAGCCTGAAATAAGCAGCATGTGGGACTATGTCCCTAAATCCTCCAGGGCTGCACCACAGGAGCCCATAGCAAGGCCCCTTTCTCTGTTACCACTTGGAGCAACCTGGGGGATGGTCTTGGAGAACCATAGCAGCTGCTGAGAGCTCCCAGGCAGTGGCTCCTCCCTTCCACCTGAGGCAGTCTGGGCAGCTGTGCCTGTGGGCCCAGCAGCTGGGAGCACACCTGCCTCGCTCTCTAGGACTGCCCCAGTGAGTGGGCTGCATAGTCCCCCAGGATTGCATGGGGCCCCTCAGGACAGCAGGCTGGCGGCCAGGGCTCTGCTTAGACGAGGGGACAGTGGGAAGCCAGAGCCCACATCATGGCTCTAGGGTGTATGCCCTAGCCAGGCATCCTCAAACTTTTTAAACGGGGCCAGTTCACTGTCCCTCAGACCATTGGAGGGCCGGACTATAGTTTAAAAAAAAAACAACTATGAACAAATTCTTCTGCACACTGCACATATCTTATTTTGAAGTAAAAAAACAAAATGGGAACAAACAATCACAGCGCCTCATGTGGCCCGCGGGCTGCAGTTTGAGGACCCCTTTCCTAGGCCATCAACATGGCCAATTCTTGCCCACTGTGGCTGGCGGTCACTTGTCTTCCCCTGCTTGGATTTCGTGTTTTAGCAGGCTCTAGCCTCTGGTGAGGGCTCTGCCCCCTCCAACCTAGACATCGATGACCTGGATGTACTCAGAACCCGGCATGCTCGGCACCCAAGGAAGCGGAGGCGGCTGCTGTGAGCAGCAGGTGGGTGGGATAGGGTACCACCTGGCAGGGGCTCTGTGTAGCTGTGCCCAAGCACGGCCCTGCCTTGTGGGCTGTCAGGACAGGCAGTCCCACAGGTGGGCAGTTGACACAACTTCACCCTTGGTCCCTGTCTCTCACAGCACTGCCTCTGAGGTTTGGCTGGGTATACCTGGGACCTCACCAGGGTGTTTTTCTAGGGCAAGGACACCCTGAAAGGCACAGCTGCAGCTAAGGAAGAGGCAGGGCCCCCATCTGCCCCACAGCTGCCATCACCCTACAGAAGAAAGTGGCTGGAGGCCCCAGAGAGCTGCCACCCACTGACTGATCTCTGTCCACAGTGGGTAGGGGAGGCCCTCAAAGTGACTGTCATCACTAGGTTTCCTCAGGGGCAAACCTGAGCATCTGAAGGAATAAAGTTCTACTTTTTAATTAAAAAGCAAGATGTGCTGCTGTGGTCTGTTGTCTCCTACTGAGCATGTAAGGACCGAGAGGGAACTGGGGAGGAGCAGCAGGGTTCACCATCTCACGGGAAGCATCTGGCTCTGACCCTGAGCTGGAGCCTGTGCAACTGCTGGCCCTCCTGTGCCACCCAGGCTTTTTACAGTTTCTGGTTGGGGCTGGGTTTGAACCCACCACCTCCAGCATATGGGGCTGGCGCCCTACTCCTTTGAGCCATAGGTGCCACCCACCACCCAGGCTTGACCCTAGCAGGTTTCCTAGAACTAGTGGCCACCTGGCTGCCCAGAGTTATGGCAACAGCTCCCTTCCCTCCACACAAGTGTCTGGCACGACAGATCCCAGTGGCAGCTCTGTTCCTCTCCAAGTGCCGTGTTCCTCTGGTGAAAACGCTCCCAGATCCAGCTGTCCTGAGAGTGTCATCACACAGTAGCCACCATGGGCAGCCCATCTGCCCCATGCCCAGTGGCCAGCATGTCCCCACCACGTAGTCTGCCTCGCTCCCAAGTGTGTCACTCCATGCCCAGTACTCTACTAACTTAACTCTTTCAACTCCTATGATCTATGGTTACTTAATTTCCAAATATTTGGGAATTTTGCAGATACCTCTGTTACTGATTTCTTGCTTAATTCCAATTGGTCAGAGAACGCAACATTGTTATTGAATCTTAGGGACACACCACAAGGATAAAGTTGTTATCACTGCTTCACAAACAGGAAGCACTGGGCCAGGAGGGCTCGCGGCCGCTGCTTGCACCCCTCAGTGGTGGCACTCAGGACCCGTTTGAGCATCGCATGCTCACTGGTGCTGCCGACAGCAAGGAGGCCCAGGCAGGGGCATGACCCCTGGGAGCCCCAGGAGAAGCCCTCACTGCCCACTCTCCATGTGATGTTGGGGCGCCCTCCCTGCAGAGGCTACTGAGAGGGCCGGGAGGCAGAGGGGAGACTGAGGACTGAGAGTCAGAGGCTGGATGGGTGGGGAGTGGCTGGGCAAGTCCTACACCAGCTTCCTGACCTTCCAGCCCAGCTACCCCTTCTCACAGCTGTGGAGCAGCAGCTCAGTTCAACTGGCTATACAGGATGAGGCGAAGCCTGGGGTTCCCTGAGACTGCATCGGGGGTGAGGCTGTAGCCTCCTAGATGAGGATGCCAAGTGTGAAGTCCACGGAGGGCCCTGTGGCATGGGCCGTAAATACACCCTGCTGCCCAGGCCTTCTGGGACCGCCTGTGTCCCCCACGTGTGTCCTGGTGAAAAGGGAGGCATAGAGTGGGGATGCTCCAGTGAACAGGGTGACATGGAGGGCGTTGGGGGCAATGTGCTGTGTGAAAGGGACGAGGCAAGCCAGGGGATGGAAGGTGCCCATGCCCTGGCAGCCTACAGTGGCCTCCTTGGCCTATCTGCCCTCTGGATCCCCATGAGGTGGGCTGCCAGCCCTGTGTGACCCAAGTGTGTGCTAGCCATGCCATGTGGGTGTGAACCGGGCTCGGGTGAGCTCTCCCCTACCACACTGTGGGCCCTGTGGGGTTAGCCACAGAGCCCCCCTGCTGCCCGTAAGAGGCCTCTGCACTCACTTCCACTTGTTAGGTGCCAAGGCTAGGCCTCCAGGATGGCCCCAGCACCCAGAACCCCTGACCACTGACAGCCCCTACAGCTCTCCTCTGGAGGGTGGAGGACTTCCCCTCCCTCCGCCCCACCCCCTGGGACTGCCCTGGTTGGGTGAATCAGCAGGCAGCCACGAGGACAGGTCCTGGGAGGACTGGCAGCCTCACAGATTAGCTGGACGGTCAGGAAGTGCATAGGCGCCCTGTGCCTCAAGGGCTCCTCTCTCCCACTGCTGCTGCTGTCTCCCAGAGGCCAGCTGTTGGCAGGCGTGTGCTACAGGTGGCCCTGGAGGACCCCCAGGTAGGCAGGTTGGCTGGACATCCTAAGGGTGGCTGGGAATACTGGGGCAGCTCTTAGTTTCTTAGTTTGGGATCTTGGAGCAAGTACCTCAGAGCCGCTGTTCTGCCTGTCCCCATTCTAGCCACTGGTGGATACCTGCTGCTTTCAGTGGCATGGACAGTGGGACTTGGTGTGCCTTGTGGGGATTTGGGGCTAGAAATGCAAGCGTGGAGCTGTGGAGTGTGTGTCTCCCTCTGCCCCTCGGCAGCGTGGGATGACAGCACAGCAGGGAGTTGAGAAATCCCTCCAGAGACCAGGCCTACTGCAACCTGTGTCTCCAGGAGCAGGGCTCAGCTCTTCCAGCCAGATGCTGTGTTTTCCGGGGGCTGGAGGCTATCTGTGGGGCCCAGTCCTGGGAGAGCAGCTTCTGGCTGGTTGAGGTGTCCCCTGTGCTGGTGGAAGGGGACAGCAGAGTGTGGTTCCCTTGTCAAGGGGCTGCCCTGAGAACCCTTGGCAAGTCCCAGGGAGGGCGTGGCTAGGGGCAGAGGAGCCCGGAATCTGCTGGTGCCCAGCACCCGAGACCTGAGGACGATGCCGCAGCAGCACCCTGGACTCTGTGGGCCACATTGCCAGACCTCCCCTGGTTCCCAGGCCCACCAATATGGGCAGACCTTCCTCACTTTTCCTAGATGGCGCAGTGAGGCCTCAGTTGCATCACCAGTGCCCAAGGGAAGGAGGAGAGCACAGGCGGGGGGCAGGGTGCTGAGCAGGGGATGAGGAAGTCCAGCAAGACGGCGCCCTTGGCTGCCACGGAGGTGGGAGGGTCACAGCAAAATGTGCTTCTCACTTAGGTTGGCCAATGGCTGGCCAGAGGCTGGAGCTCCCTCCCCATGGCCACACAGGGATGTGCTGTCAGGCAGGGCAGCCTTCTTGTGCAAACAGCCCACCCGCCTCCATGTGGGGAAGCAGCTGCCCCACAGAGCACTTTGGGGGTGTCTGAGGACAAAGGGCAGAGAAGGGTCACTGTACAGGGAACAGCGTTCTCCTAGAGCTCACCTGGCCCTGCCCCCAACTTGTGTGGGCAAGGTGGCAGAGAGCAGGGCAGGGCTCAGGAAGGGCCTGCAGGCTGGAACCTGGCGTGGACTCGTGCTGGGAACAGGCTCTGGGCCTAGGTAGGAGCGAGCTGGCCGCCTCAGCTGCTTTCCCCACCACTGCCCCCAGCCACCGCCAGCCATGTCTGACTATGAGAACGATGACCAGTGCTGGAGTGCCCTGGAGGGTTTCCGCGTGGCGCTCACCTCCATCATCGACCCTTCACGCATCACACCCTACCTCCGCCAGTGCAAAGTCCTGAACCCCGATGATGAGGAGCAGGTGCTCAGCGACCCCAGCCTGGTCATCCGCAAGAGGAAGGCGGGTCAGTGTGCACTTCATGGGCAGGCCCCCAGACCTGGCCAGGAGCCACCCTCCCCCTACGGCTGTCCCTCTCGGGCCCAACCCTGAGGGGGCGCCCCCTGCATCCCTGGCCCCCTATCATCGGGGTGTGGCCCAGAGCCTCCTCCTCAGGCTAGATGGTGAAGATCCCAAGAGGCGGGTGGTAGTACTTTGTGCCTAGCCTGGGAGCAGGACCTGTGGGGTGCCCGGGTCACCTGGAACCTGGACCACTCTGGGGGGGGGCTCTCTGTCCCCAGCATGCCCTGTGCCCAGTCCCTGCCCCTCCCCCAGGCGTCCTCCTGGATATTCTACAACGCACTGGCCACAAGGGCTACGTGGCCTTCCTGGAGAGCCTAGAGCTGTACTACCCGCAGCTGTATAAGAAGGTCACAGGCAAGGAGCCGGCCCGCGCCTTCTCCATGATCATTGGTGAGGCCCCTCGGCTCACAGCCTGCTCAGCCCCCCAAGGGACACGTGTGAGCCTGCATGGGAGGGTCCTGCTCCTGTCTGCTGCCTGGGTCAGAGCTCCCTGCCATATGATGGGACCACTGGCCTCCACAAAGGAAGCAGCTGGGGGTGGCAACCCCTCCATAGGGTGGGGCAGTATTCACCCAGATGAGGGTGTGGCCCCAAAGACCTGCCCCCAGCCATAGCCCCTGCTGAGTTCTCAGCAACTAAAAGGACAAAGGACATTCCCTTGGCAGGAAAGTGTGTCCTGTATCTCCTTAGGACCCATCAAATTAGACATGGAGGGGATGGCCTGAGCCTGGCTGCCCCAAGACCCGATGTGGGGGTGGCCCGGAAGGTGGGTTAGAATCTCGGGTCCATTTCTGCCAACACTGAGCTGCCCTGGCAGGGATACTGAAAGGCCTCCTTCTGCAGGAAGCCAACTGTGTCCCCTTAGCTGGTGTCCCCCAAAACCTTGAGCTGCTGGTCTTTCTGCGGCCTGAGAATGACAGGCTGTGCCTGATGGCCTGGCCTGCAGATGCGTCGGGGGAGTCCAGCCTGACGCAGCTGCTCATGACGGAGGTGCTGAAGCTGCAGAAGAAGGTGCAGGACCTGACTGCGCTGCTGCGCTCCCAGGACGACCTGGCCGAGGAACTGCGGCTGAAGGACGGGCTCCTGCGCCAGCACCAGGAGCGTGCACAGAGGCTCAAGGAAGAGTGTGAGGCCAGCGGCCGCGAGCTCAAGCGCTGCAAGGAAGAGAACTACGATCTGGCCATGCGCCTGGCCCGCCAGAGCGAGGAGAAGGGTGCAGCCATCATGCGGAACCGTGACCTGCAGCTTGAGGTGCCACCTGCTCCCTAGGAACCAGCATGGGCCGGCTGGCAGACCTGGGGGTGGGGGCCTGTAGGTGGGGACAGGCGGCGTGGGGGTGGCTCATGGCCCCACTGCACGCAGATCGACCGGCTCAAGCACAGCCTCATGAAGGCGGAGGACGACTGCACAGTGCAGCGCAAACACACGCTGAAGCTCCGGCACGCAATGGAGCAGCAGCCCAGCCAGGACCTGCTGTGGCAGCTGCAGCAGGAGAAAGCGCAGCTGCAGGCCCGGCTGCAGGGCCTGGAGGCCTCTGTCCAGGTGGGCTGCAGCAGGGGTAGGGTAAGGCATAGGGCTAGGGGTGGGGGGCTAGGCTGCCGGCACCACACCTCTTCACCTCTGCAGGAGGGGAAGCTGGGCAGGGGCAGCCCCTACATCCAGGTGCTGGAAGAGGACTGGCGGCAGGCACTGCGGGACCAGCAGGAGAAGGCCAGCACCATCTTCTCCCTGCGCAAGGACCTCCGCCAGGGCGAGGCCCTGCGCATACGGGTAGGTGGGCAGGGTGGGGTGGGTTGTGCTGTGCCCCTGCATGCCCCTGGGGCCCACCCCCAGCCTGTATCCCTGAGGGGAGGCCCATCCTCTGAGCCCACAGTGCCTGAGGTAGGACAGTGGCTGGAGTCCTCGGGCCAGGGCATGTGGGCTGAGCTGCTGCCCCCTGCAGTGCATTGAGGAGAAGGAGATGTTTGAGCTGCAGTGCCTGGCCCTGCGCAAGGACTCCAAGATGTACAAGGAGCGCATCGAGGCCATCCTGCAGCAGATGGAGGAGGTGGCCACCGAACGAGACCAGGTGGGGCCCCAGCACAGCAGCTCCTGGGCCTGGGTGTTTCTGGAGACAAGAGTAATGCACACCCCTCTTCCCCAGCCTCAGCCTGCTCTCAGGGGAAGCCACATCCACCTTCAGGCTCCACCTTCCAGACCCTTGTCCACATCCTCATGGTTTTTGGTTTTGTTTTATAAAAATGGAAGCTTTCTATATGTCTTGTTTTGCAAGCAAACTTTTTACCCTAAAAAAGCAAAACCAGGCCAGCCAGCACAGTGGTCACACCTATAATCCCAGCACTCTGAGAAGCTGAGGAAGGTGGATTGCTTGAGCTCAGAGGTTCGAGACCAGCCTGAGCAATAACAGGACCGTGTGTCTACTAACAATACAAAGACTAGCCAGGCATTGTGGCAGGCACCTGTAGTCCCAGCTACTAGGGAGGCTGAGGCAAGAGAATCACACAAGTCCAGGAATTTGAGGTTGTTGTGAGCTATGATGATGCCACTGGTGCCCTGCCAAGGACAACAGAGTGAGACTGTCCCCAAAAAACAAAACAAAGTAAGATCGGGCATTCAGTGCAATTCTTGTGAGCGAGATGGGCTACAGCTACAGCTACAGCATCTCCCAGGCTACAGCTACAGCTGCTTCAGCATCTCCCAGGCAACATCTGGAGTCATTTCTGCCTTACAGTCGGTGCTTCAGGGAAATGTGGGGGGGAGGGGATTTGGCTGTAGATATTAGCACCCTTAAAACGCAGGCCTCTCCTCACCATGCAGGAGCAAAAGCCTTGGCAGAGGCCCTAGGCAGGCAAGGTAGGGAAACTCCCCTGCAAGAGGGCCCCTAGCCAGGGTCCCCTGGGATTGAGTCAGGGTATGTTGGGCTTGTCCTAAGTTGGAAGTGGGGACAAAATTTAGGCAGAGCAGCCAGTGATGGCACACATCCTGGGCATTCAGGGCCAGTGGCCACACAGGCACTAGTGGCCTCTGGGCTATTTGCTACGTCCTTGGTGTGGGTGATAGTCCAGTGGGGTTGGGACAGTTGTGCACACTGGAAGGAGCCTCACATGGCTGCTGCACTCACACTGATACCAATCCACGTCCAAAATTTACAGAATGCCCACAGGTGTGTGCCCAAAGGCCTAAAGGTCAGCTCTGAGGGGGCTGGGCAGGCTGGGAAGACCACGCAGGGCAGCAGACTGCCTTGGTGTTAAGCATGCACATTCAGTCCATCCCCGCTCTCCCTCACAAACCTTTATGACTCTATCCACGGGGAACAAGGATGAAGAGGCTGCTGCCGGCCGGTCCCCTCCGGGATCGAGCATCCCCAGTGGCTCTGGTTGGGAGCAGCAGGCTTCAGAGAGGAGCCAAATACCCCAGCCCCACACTGAGGGCCTGCTCAATGCTGTTCCCCAGGCCATGGTGACACGGGAGGAGCTGCACAAGCAGTTTGCGCAGAATCTCCAGGAGAAGGACCAGCTGCGCAAGCGGGTGCGCGAGCTGGGCGAGAAGGCCGATGACCTGCAGCTGCAGCTGTTCCAGTGCCAGGCCCAGCTGCGGGCTGCAGAGGGCAGGCTCAGGCGGCAACAGCTAGAGACGCTCATCTTGGTGGGTCTTAGGGTGCTGGGCAGGAGAGAAGCCAGGACACAGGCCCAGCGTGCAGGGTGCAGGGGAGTGTGGGGCCGGGACATGGCTGCTGCCCCACTGACTGCCTGGCCCTTGTGTGGCCCTTTCTCTACCCATGGAGTCTCCTTTTGGTGGGGTGAGGGGTACAGATCAGCCAGCAGGGCTTCCTGAGTGCCACATGGGACTGTCCACAGCAATGGCCACCCACCACTGCTATGTGTGGTATGGGAGGGGGAGGTCCCTCTACCTAGTCCATGCCTGCCAGCCCGGTGTCCCTGGCCACCTGACGTCCCCTTTGCTGTGGCAGCAGAGCTCTGACCTGGAGGATGGCTCACCTGGGAACTCCCAGGAGGTGAGCGCACCCCAGGAGTGCTGGGACCTCCATCCACTCAGGCCTGGTTGGGCACCAGAGTCCCTGAGCAGCTCTACAGGGGGGGACACCAGTGGCCACACTCAGCTGAAAGGACAGGAGCAGGAGCACAGCTGTGGCTCCCAGAATGGCCTAACTGGACAATCAGCCTCTCGTTGGAAGCTCTCATTCCCCCAGGACCTGGAGGAGGACACCCAGCTCTCGGACAAAGGTGAGAGAGTGTACCTGGAGGCCCCAAGGCTGCAGCCCTTCCTTCCCCCAAGCCATAGTCTTCCCCTCCTACTTGACATATGGGGAAACTGAAGCTCAGAGGTGGGGTAATTTGTTCAAGGCCACCCAGACAACAAACTAGAAAGCGGGGGGCCCAGGATGACAGGGCCTGTGTTCCAGGAGGACAAGGCCCTCCTTAGGCAGTGGGTGTGGGGCCCCCTCCAGGCACCCTTGTGCACAGTGCTGAGTGAGAAGGGTTCCCTGTCCTGCTTCCCCTCAGCAGAGGGAGGGGTTAAGCTGATGCCCAGGTTTGCGTGGTGGGGACAGACTGGTCACACATTGGCTCAAGGGATGGGTCGAGTATAGGGAGGCTGAGGGCCTCCTAGGGCAGAGGGAGCTTCAAGGAGGTAGGGCAGGACCCTTGTGCCCCCTGGGTGGTAGCTGGCAAGGAAGCAGCAATTGTGCGCCCTCAGGAGCTGGCAGTCCTGCCCTGGCAGAGAGGAGAGGTTTCGTGGGAAGTCAGATAAGACTTCCTCAGTGGTCAGGCCTGACCCCATCGACCAGCGGAATATAAAGGGGAAGAAGGGATGGCAGATGGAGAAGTGGGGGCCTTGCAGCCTGACAGCTCTGCTCAGGCAGCTCCCCACTGTGGTTGGCCAGGCAGGGGAGGGTGCCAGCTCCAAGGAGGGGCTGTCATACAGCTAGCACCATCTGGGCCCTGGCCTCTCCCCACAATGCCGCTGAGATTGGATGTGCAAGGCCCTGCCTGGCCACCTGTGCACCTTCTTCCTGGTCTGCCCAGGCTCTGGGTTCTCAGGGGTCCTGTCTGTCCCTCCTGCTCCCACCTGCAGCACTGGCCAGCCTCCTTGCCCCTGGGGAGCTGCAGATGCTGCTGAGGGCCTAGGGCCTGGCTAGACCTGGGCTTAAGTAGGCACGATGTCCCATGGCCCAAGGAGCCTTCCTGGCCATCTGTCCTCAGTAGTTTGGGGGTAGCCAGCTCAGGAGGAGTGGGCCCTTCCTGAGAGTGAGACAGCCAGTGAGGTCTCAGCCTGTCTCCTTGTTTATAACACACAAAGTCTTCATTGGATCTGTGGAAGACTGGTCCTGGATCGTGTCTCCCCACGTTAGTGGGCCTGGGGGGAGGCGTGGCCATGCTGTGCAAGGCCCAGTGAGTAGGCAGGACCCACAGGCACAACTCTCCTTTCCAGGTGCCCTGGCTGATGGAGAGAGCCCAGAGCAGCCCTTGGTGGCTCTGCAGAAGGAGCACCTTTCAATGGCGCCGCAGATCGTAAGGCTGCCCTAGGGTTCCTGCCTGAGCTACCCCTGGGGTGGGCCTCAGTGTGAGCAACCACCTGGAGGGAGGGAACCTCAGATTGGGCCACTCCCCCATGGCCCCTCACGAGATCTCTGCCCTCACGCTTTTGGTGTGGAGTGTTTGGAACATGAAGGGGACCGCCCTCCCTTCTCAGACACAGCAACAGACTTGGGTGGACTTGGGCGTGGACATGCCTGGGTGGGGCAGCCACTATGGATGGCTATTTCTGGTTTCCTAAGAACCTTTGCAGCAGACCAGTATTGACACTGGGTAGATTAACTCAGGAGTTCTGACTGCAAAAAGTTTTGGATTATTAGTAACACCTGCTGGGAGCCCAAAAGGCAGACCCCACCAGGGTAGCCTGGGCCCCCGGGCCTGGTGAAGGGTGCGCTCGCGCGCCCGCGGGTCCCTGGCCGCAGCCTGAGCTTGCCCTCCGCAGGACGCAGGCCTGACCAGCGGTGAGCCCCCAGAGAAGGAGCGACGGCGCCTCAAGGAGAGCTTCGAGAACTATCGCAGGTGAGTCTGCTCAGGGCCAGAGCAGGCGGCTGGCTGCGGAGGGGCAGCAGCTTGGACACATCTGTTGTCCCGCAGGAAGCGGGCGCTCCGCAAGGCGAAGGACAGCTGCAGGCAAGAGGAGGCAGACCGCGAACACACCACAGGCAGCGACAACAGCGACACCGAGGGCTCCTAACGCGCACCTGGCGGTCCGACCCAGCACTGGCCTCGAGAGGCAGCGCCTAGGTGTTCGCGCCCAGACCGCAAGGCCTCCCTGCAGCAACGCGGGGGTCCGGCCCCCACCGGGTCCTGCGGAGAGGACTTGTTTCCGTGTCCGAACACACAGCCGGGAAATGTTTAGGGTGTGTTCTGTCTTTACTGCCTGATGCGCTCGCACTGTGGAAGCGAAGTAAATAAATAACCGCCAAAAAGATGGTCTCGGCCACTGGCCTGCAGCCCTCCCTCCTCGCTGCACGCCTGGCGGTACCCGTGGGCAGCGGGGCTTGTGGAACCCGCAAGTCTGCGGTGCTCGAGGCCCGCATGTGTGCTCAGGGCGTAACCAGGGGGCAGCAGAGCGCCAGGCGTCCCGGCGGACGGAAGCTGAGGGGGTCCACTTCCGCCTGCGGTGCCCGCTTCCAAGATGGCGGAGACCCGGCTTCAGCTGCGGGGGGCGGGGCCGGGCAACCGGAGCCGGCGGGAGGGATGCTGCGAACAGTGCTGGGCGGCTTGCCGAGGCTGCTGAGCCGCGGGCGGACCCGGCAGCTCAGCGTGAGGGACCTGTGGGACCGCAGAGCCCACCCGGAGGCTGCGAGGAGTCTGCGGGGTTGGGGTTGGCGGCACTCGAGCTCGGGGCCGGGGCCCGGGCGCGCGGAGGCGCTGGGGCGCCTGGAGGCGGCGCACTACCAGCTTGTCTACACTTGTAAGGTGGGCGTGCGGCGGGGATGCGGCGGAGCTCGCACCTGGCGCTGGAGAGGAGGACCCCTCAAGGCCTTTGGGGCGAGGGCGAGCCACGGGAAGGGGGGGAGGAGCCATCCTTCAGGGGGCGGGACCGGGCTATGGGAAGGGGTGGGGTCTTCTCTAAGGGGCGTGGCCTGTCCTGGCGAGGCAGGGCCTCACCGGCTCTCCGCCCCTGGTAGGTGTGCGGGGCTCGTTCCTCCAAGCGCATCTCCAAGCTGGCCTATCACCAGGGCGTGGTCATCGTGACCTGCCCTGGCTGCCAGAACCATCACATCATCGCTGACAACCTGGGCTGGTTCTCGGACCTGGAGGGGAAGAGGTGAGGTGTACCGCGGAGGTGGGACCCCTGGGGCCTCTGGGTCCTGGATCGGGAGCCCACTTGGTGGGGTAGCAGGGCACAGCCTACCTGGGCACTCAACCCCGAGTGTGGAGGTTCACAGGCTCACCTGGCAACCCGTTTCCTTATCACTACAGGACACAGTGACATTTGGTTTCAGATAAATCACAGTTAGCTTTTCAGTATATGCCCCCAAGTTTGGGGCTTACTTGTATTTGCTAGATCTTACCACCCTGGCCAGCCCCTATGCTTGCTGCCCGACTCTACCCTTGCTGACGGCCTCCTAACTTCCTGGTTCAGTGCTTCTGGTGTGGGTGGCTCCTGCTGGGGCACAGGGGTGTGGTCTGGTGGTGTGGACCCAGCCCTGGCCCCAGGTTTGCTCTCACCTCTCCCAGGAGAGCAGTGGAGGTGCCATCAGGAGTCCATGTGGAGGCCCCTGACAGGGTACTGTGGCTCCTGGAGCTCAGTGCTCAGCTGAGGGCTGACAGTGTCAGTTGCAGAAGGGCCCTTGAGGTCAGCACAAAAGGTGCTCTGGGGCACCTGGCATTCAGGTCTCCAGGGGTTCTCCTGTCAGACCTGAGACTGTACAGATCCTTTCCCTGTTGACATGTGAGGAGCAGCATCTGCTGGGGAATGGTCACTTAGTGAAGGTCCAGGGCTGAGGCCTTTGTAGACATGCCCTACGGCAGTTGAGAGGAGTCCTCTTGATTCTTAGTTCCTGAAATGTGGCTCCTACTGGCAGAGACCCAAGGGTGGGTGAGGACACACAGGCCAACTGCCCAAGGTACCTGATGCCACACGGTGCTGGGACTGGTTGGTGCTCATGGCTTGACCCTGACCATGAGATGCCTCAAGGGACCCACCCACAGGGACTGGCCAGTGACTGATTGCTGCCTCTCAGGAACATTGAAGAGATCCTGGCAGCCAGAGGGGAGCAGGTGTGCCGAGTGGCTGGCGAGGGGGCCCTGGAACTAGTTTTGGAGGCAGCAGAGGCCCCCACATCCACTTCTGCTATAGAAGGGGATGAGGACAAGGACTCCACCCACCCTGGCAAGATGGAGCCCAGCTGATTCCCACGCCTCAGCACTGTGGGGCTTCTGCCTTCAGAAGGATGTTTCAGCCCTGGGCCTCTCTGGACTTGGCCTGTTTTCTATCAATAAACATATCAGTTCCAGATGCTGCGGCCTGTGGCTGTGGTGTTTATTTTTCTGGAGTCAGAAGGACAGCCACGAACCCCTGGCGCTGCCGGATGGGGCTCTGCCCACTCACTGCCTCTCCTTTGCCACAGCAGGGCCATGTCCAAGTGTGAGGAGGCCGGATGTGGAGTCAGACCCCTTCCGGGTTGTGGCTGTGTGGCCTTGGGTAGGTCACTCTGCCCCTCTGCCCTCCTGCTGTGGCCCCTGGTTCCCCCTGCACAGCACTGGGAACTTCTCTGCCATGAGCCAGTGCCAATCTCAGTCCTAACTAGACTGGGTACTATGGCTGCAGGCAGCATCTCAGGAGCTTGGGAGGGGTCTGTGAGCCAGGGGATGAGTGTCCTGAGTCAGGAGCCAGCATCCCTGTGCCCCTCCTCAGCGTTCATGGTTTGTGTCTTACCCTTGTTTGACTGTGTGCTCAGGATGCTTCTGTTTATGAAAGTGAGCAGACGCAGGAGTGTGTTTATTTCCAGCAGTGTTCTGGACCTTGTGACCTTCTGCATTAGTCACCAGTCCCATCAGATGGGACAGAGCCTTAGGGTGGTGAGAGGGTGGGGGTGGCAGCTGACACACGGGCCCACCCTGCAGGCTTTAGCTGGTGATTACCGGCTCACGCTGGGTTGTGGAGGTGGGGGCTGTGACATCGTCCTGGCGTGCACTTTGACTTGATTACCCCCTGTCTTCCCCTCAGCAAGCAACCTTCTATTATTCCTACCCAGAGCCTCCTGCACGCTGTGTGCTATCATCACCCCAGGGCTGAACCAGCTGCACACCTGGGTCTGCTTCTCTATGGAGGACCCTGAGGCCCTGGGACAGCTGGGGTGTCCTGGGAGCCACTGGGGCTGGGCTGAGCTTGGCTGCCTGGCTGACTCCAATGTTCTGGTCCTGAGTTTCCCACTAGGTACTCACTAGTGAGAGTCATGTCATGTGCCTGCCTTGTCACATCTGGACCACGCAGACCATACTGTCTTTCTCCACACCCTGCCTGTGTGCCCACCTCTCCATGCTCAGAGCAGATGAACAGATGGGCTACAGCAGCTTTGCCCAGTAGGGACCCCCACCTACCACCCTGCAGGGTCACACTCAGCCCTTCACTCTGCCCAACTGTCCTTGCTCAGAACACACTGCCCTGTCCTGCACAGTTGCTTTTTGGCCATCCAGCCTGTGACTTGGTCCTGCTGAGCCCAGCTTGTGTGAGGCCAGGGCTGCCCCCGACTTGGTAGCCACCTCCTGCACAGAAGCACGGGTCCTTAGGTAAGAGGCAGTCTGGGATGTGCTGAGCCCTCAGGGGTATCCCTCCACCTGCATTTTGGTTGGACAACTTCTCTGTCACATTGCTCTCCAATGCTGTCAGAAATATATGTATATAGATAGGCAGCGACTCAGCCTGCAGTCCCAGCACTCTGGGAGGCTGAGGTGGGAGAATTGCTTGAGCCCAGAAGTTTGAGTTTGCCATGAGCTATTATGATGCTACTGTACTGTAGCCAGGGTGACAGAGTAAGACTGTGTCTCAAAAAAACAACCAATATGTCTTTGTCTGGGCCAGGCAGGGTCTTGGGCCTCTGCAGAAAGGCTGGACGACACAGGAGTCTCCCTTCCCTCCTGGCCTGCTCTGGACAGGCCTCTGAGGCCTCTGACTAGTGTACCCCACCAGCTAGTGTCGCCAGTGCCCCCACCTCATTTTGAGGGCCCTTTTTCTCCACTGGACCCCACCTGCCCCTCTTTCTGGGGTTCCCTGTCTTCTTGGGGGTCCTCAGTTATGTCTTGGTGGCCTGTCTCCCCTGGGGAGGGGGAACCCTCAGCAGGCCAAGGATAGAGATGTCTAAAATAGACTTGAGTCAGCCTGGCCTGAACCCAGGGGAACTGAGGCTCCTGGAGACAGCATCTCATTTTTTTTTTTTTTAGAGACAGGTTTCCCTTTGTTGCCCTTGGTAGAGTGCCATGGCATCACAGCTCACAGCAACCTCAAATTTTGGGCTCAAGTGATTCTCTTGCCTCAGCCTCCTGAGTAACTGGAACTATAGGCACCCACCACAATGCCCAGCTATTTTTAGAGATGGGAGTCTCACTCTGGCTCAGGCTGGTCTCGAACCTGTGAGCTCAGGCAATCTACCTGCCTAGGCCTCCTAGAGCTGGGATTACAGGCGTGAGCCACTGTGCCCATCCCTGGAGACAGCATCTATAGCCCAGATGTGATCTTAACATGTTAGGATCCAGAGTCTGGCTGGTTGCATCCAAACCCCTCTATAGGTGGGGAGTTGGTGGGGTTCCAGGCAGGGCATAGCTTTAGATGTGGCTGGAGTAGCCTTGCTGGCAGGTGTCCCACTGCCTGGCATGGCTATCCTACGGAGGGTGCTGCCTAGCACACACAGTGCCCAGGATAGCCCCGGGGGCCACCAAGCCACCCAGAGCTCCTTCACCAAATGCACTTGCCATGCCTGGGGTCCTCTGGGTTGTAAGGGGCCGCTTAGGTCCTCTCCTGCCCTGGTGTGGGTGACCATGTCACTCCTCTGCCCAGCCCCACTCCCAGTGGTCTCAGGGACCAGATGGATTGCTCAGGAATGGACCTGGATGGGTGTGGGTGCCTTGCAGGGCGCAGCCTCCCTCCCAGGTCAAGTCAGCACTGGGGCTCTCAGAAGCGCCAAACCCCAGACCTAATCCCGAGACAGCACTCGCTTGGCAGACTTTATTTCTTGGGAAAAACAAGTGTACCTCTTGGAAAGGACCCTCTGACCACATGGCAAACATGTGGACAATAAATATGCATGTCCATTCAAGTATGTGGCAGCTGGCACATTCCAGAGACCCTGTGCCCTGGCATCCACGCCATGCCCTCCACTCTCCCCTGCCTGAGCCCCCACCCAGCTCCCAGGCTGTATCACAGGGCTGGGGTCCAGGCCCCCTCCCCAGGCTCAGAGAGAAAGACCCAGAGGCACAACCAGTGGAGGGGCTGCCTGCAGCCCTTGGCGCACTCAGAGGGTGGGCTGAGGCAGAGTCTAGATTGGAAGCACACAGCCACTGTCTCTGAGGGGTCTGTCTGCAGAAGTGCCAGTGGGTCCTGCCTGAGTCCCGGGTCCTGAGCTTGGGTCCTGAGTTTGGTGGCCCGTGGTCTGACTCAGGTTTTCAGGGGACTAGACCCCCCACAGGGAGGAGGCAGTGATGTTATCAGCCTCAGCTGATGGATGAGGGTTCTTTGGAGGGGGCTGGGAGGCTGAGTGGAGCCAAGCCCCTTCCAGTTTTTGCAGACCCACCAACTTGGTGACGGTCACTCTGGGCACAGAGCTCCTTGCCCACCAGCATCCTCAGCACTGGGCCCTGCCTGCATTTTGGCCCAGAGACATGGAGTATAGGAATGCTGAGGCTCTAACTCCATCCTTCCCTCTCCTTAGAGACAGCCAAGCCTTTGTGAGTCCCCAGCTGGCTCAGGACATGGGCCAGGGCCTCTAGGGGCATCTTAGCCACCTGGTCTGGGGTAGGCTTTCTATGGCTGTCAACCTCCCCTTGCTCCAGCTGGGGCAGAGTCGGGGGACAGACTCTGGCACCCCTGCCCCAGGGATAGGCCAGAGGGCACTGAGTGTGTCTGCCAAACGGCCATCCTAAGACCAGCTTTGGGAGACAGAACCGCCCATGTTGCTGGAAACCGCAAGAACAGGCTTCAGAGACACTTTGGGGGGGGATAGGGAGATGGTGGGGTTTCACATTTGGCAGGATGAGCCCAAGGAGTGGGTGTGGGGTAAGGGCAGGGAGGGTCTGGCCAACATGCAGAAGGCCAGGCCAGGCAGGGGCAGGGGTGAGGCTGGGCCTGGCAGGATGGGAGCTTGCCCTCCTGCCACGGGCAGTGCCAGCCTACGAATGCCACCTGGAGAAGGGGTGCTATGGGCTGTACACCCAGCACTGCTGCAGGGGAGAGGACGTGGGCATAGAGCCTGCCCTTAGCCATGGGCTCAGGAGGATTCAGCTTCTTGGGGAGCTGTGGGCACCATGGACGAGTATGAGCCCCTGGTGTCTAGGAGGGGGCATGAGGCCTTAGCTGGTGCCAGGCTGGCACTGCTGCGGGGTCACAGGAGGCCCACCTGCCTCCTGCTCCGGGCTCACAGCAAGGTCTACCCGCTGCTCGTCCATGCGCTTGGCCTGCACCCTCTGGATGAGGCTGAAGAAGTCCTCATCTGGCATGGTGGGGCCTCGGGGGAGCACGTCAGGTGGTGGGCAGCGCTGGTCATCAATCCTAGAGGACTGAGCGGACACACACAAGGTTGGTGGCCTTGCCCTCCCAAGGCCCCTTGGCTGGGGGCTCACACCCAGCGGCTCAGGAGGGCTGGTCTGCATGGCTGGTGGGCGGCTGTGTCCACCTGGGAAATCAGCTCTGGGGCCACCTGCCTCTGGGGTCACGTGTTGGGAGCGCTGACCCTGAGAGTGGTCTTTCCCCAGAGGCTGGCTGGCTGCCCAGTAAGGTGGATTGAATGATGATACCTTCTGGGTGTGGGATGAGCCAGAGCGAGGAGGCAGCTGCTGCAGCAGTCCCCCTGGCTTGCTCCCCACACCTGACACAGGGATGGATGTGGCATGGTTGTTCCTCAGCACTGCCTTGGATGCTGGCATAGCTGGGACTGCCCCTGGCAGGTCTGGGGACTGCAGCTTACAGAGCCATAGTGTGGCCTCCCTGTGGGCTCTGCCTGCCCTGGCATGGAGGCCGGGAGCCTGAGGGGACATCTGGGCTTCTCTGCAGAGCCTGGAGCAGAAGGGCCAGGAGCCGGCGCAGCTGTGGGCGTGTGCATGCATGTGGATGGGGGGTTCTGGGCTTCTCAGGAGGGGCTGGACTGGAGGCAGCTTGTTGAGTGCCTGGCCCAGGGCTGTGGTTTCCTTTCCGCTGTAGAAATGGAAATTCGCTTGCTTTGTGCTTGGGCAGGCCCCCTGCCCACACCCCCAGCTGCCTATTATGCCTCGTGACCCTGAACCCCCCACCTGCTCTTCTTCCCTGCCCTAGATGGCAGGTGGCTGGACCCTGTAGTGACAGTGAGACCCCCAGGTTGGTGAGGAGGATGCTTCTGTAAGGCCATCCAGCTAGAGCCCTGCCCTGGCTCTGCTGCCCACATTGAGGGCTGTGTGGTCCCAGCCTGTGCCCCACCAGTGGCTGGCAGCCCCAGGTCTCCCTGCCTCCATCTGGAGGTGCTGTTATGCATTTGGTGGGGATCTCTGAGGGCACAAACTTTGGATCTGGCAACCCCCAACCATGGCTCTGAGCTCCTGTGTAGTAAGGGGCTGCCCAGCCTGAGGCTGCTGGGGGTTGCCTTCTTTTTTTTTTTTTTTTTTTTTTTGCAGTTTTTGGCCGGGGCTGGGCTCAAACCTGCCACGTCCGGCACATGGGGCCGGCGCCTTTGAGCCACAGGCGCCGCCCGGGGTTGCCTTCTTGAGGGGCTCTCATCTTGCCAGCAGATGGGGGCTCCCAAAAAGGAGGCTTCAGGTCTGAGTTTCTGTGGTCAATGACACTGCTGAACCAGCCCTGACCACCGGCCTGTGGCTCCACCCTCCTGGGCATCCCTCAAACATGGCAGGGGACAGAGGGACCGGAGCCCACGGGGGCCCCTTGAGGTGCCTCCACCATAGCCCGTGAAGGGGCTATGAGGCACGGGGGTCTGGCTGGACGGACAGGATGAACCCTACCTGACGGGTGGCAGGCCCACCTGATACTTGATGAGCATGTTGAAGAACTCGTCCCCAGGCTCCTGCGGGTCCCCATCACCACGGAGGTGCCCTACATTGTTGTGGGTGATGCGCAGCCCGGGCAGGCTGCCCACACTGGCCCGCTGGTCATCTAGCCGGCGGCTCTGGGAACTGGCGATGAGGTCGAAGAACTCTTCGGTCTGGGGGGAGGCTGTCACCGTGGGTGTGGCTGTGGGGGCAGAGGGTGAGGCCTGGGGCACTCTGGGGGCTGTGCTGGGGGCCACCGGCTGGTAGCTGACCTCTGAGCCTACTGCCCCAGTCCCTGGGGAAATGAGTACCTGGGCGCCTCTCAGCTGGCGGGCCCCTGCCTCTGGGGACTTTGCGACTCTGAGGCAGCTTCTGTGCCCTGACCCAGTGTTCAGGTGGGGGTGTGGTTGTGGGGGTTGCGGGTGATCACACATTTCCTAGGAAGCAGCTGGGCAGGAGGCCTGTCCCGCCCCCACGGGAAGAGGGCACACTCACCGGTCCTGTTCCCCAGGCCCTCAGTGGCCCCAGCTTGCCCCTCGTCCAGGGGGCAGCGCTGGTCGTCCATGCGACTGCTCTGGAACCTGCTCAGCAGATCAAAGAAACCCTCCTCGTCTGAAGATGGGGCCCGCGGGATGCTCTGCAGAGGGAATGGGCTGCTGCAGCAGAGATGGCCCCTCAGACCTCTGGACAATGTGGCCGCCACACATGGGTGGGAAGCCCAAGCCATAGTCGGGATGCTGAACTGCCCCTGCGGCCAGCCTTTCCCAAGACAGCCGCCCTTGGCTCCCACCCACCCGAAACCTGCCCCTTATCTGCCTCCTGCGTGCTTCTGCCCCCAGCTGCCACCCACCCTCCCAGCCTCCGCCTGGAATAACCCCAGCTTACCCAGGAGCCTCCTGTGCCCCTGCCCCATCACGTCCACTGTCAGCCCCTACAATGAGCTCACTGTGTCTGTGCACACAGCACCTCACTTGCTGGCATCTGCCCAACAAGCCAGCGACCTTGGAAGGAGTGCCCCCACCCAGCCTCAGTTTACACATCCACCCTGGGGAAGGAGGTCAGGGGCTCCTGGGTACCTGGGGGTGGGCAGGGTACAGCCTTCCTCCCTGCTAGGGCTGATGGGTGAGAGACTGCCTGGCCCCAGTCTGTCTATCTCACAGCAGGTAGCCTCAGGGCTCCACAGAGCTGGGCTCATATAACCCAGGAAGGAATGAACAGGAGAAACCATGCCAGCAAAGATGTCACCTTTTGGGTGCTGGACATAGCCTGAAATATGAGACACCTGAGCTTCCTCTCACCAGTCCGTCACACAGAGGACAGTAAGGCACAGAGAGGCTGCATGGCCTGCCAAGGCCACACAGGAGGAGCTGAGGGCCCTACGGGTGATCCTGTTTAAGGCCTGGGCCCAGGCTGTTGGGCAGCAATGTCTCTGAGGGCAAAGGGGACCCAGCTGCTAATGACATGGGTGGAGAGGGGTAGCCGCGGCAGTAGGCAGCAGCACCAAGGTCACCCCTGAGGGGCAGGCCCCAGGCCAAAGCTTGGGAGGGGGAATTGCAGCCTCTCCAGGGTGGGGCCAGGAGGGAGGGGAAAGCGGATGCCAAGGGCCACGTTCTCGTGGGGTGGGGCTCACGGACCCTGCGGTCTGCAGAGGGTGGTACAGGTGCCCCCCCAGGAGGCCCAGGGGGAACTGCTACTGGCTCTTTGGGCCACAATGGCTAGAGTAGCTGTAGGCAGCCCCAGGTACAGCCAGGGGTAGAGTGGACTCAGCACAGCCTGCTTCAGCCCGCTATGATAATCAGGACAATCGTGGCTCTGAGCCCCCCTGCCCCTGAATCTGGCCTGAGCTGGACTCCAGCAGGTGAAGCCAGGAAGCTGGGCAAGGCCCCTCCCAGAAAGGGACAGGCAGGACCATGGGGTCTGGAGTGCATCTCACCAGGTTAAATGACCTGGAAAGTGCCCTGTGGCCTCTCCCAGCCCCATCCTGCATAGCCATGCCCCTGGCACTGCAGCAGAGCCCCTCTCCAGGTCTTAAGCCTGGCCAAACTAATGTCCTCCTCTGTGTGGGGCTGGGGGCCTAGGACCCCTGGGGCAAAGCCCTCGGCTCAATGCCAGGGCAGGGCGAGGCTCCAGACAAAACCAGGCCCCCTGAGGCCTCTCAGGAGCAGGACCTGCCCCTTAGAACACACTTGGGGGCCTAGGGGCTCCTTCCTCCCTGTTCCAAGCTGACTTTTCTTCCTGTCCTAAACCCTGGCTCTGTCCTTCCAGAAGGTCTCAGGGCTCCTTCTGTCAGCCTCACTTCTTCTCCTTAGTGAAAGCTCTGTGTCTCTGTGCAGGGGGGGAAATAGACCCTAGTCTAGTCCACCCACCCCAGCTTCGCAGCCCCACCCATTGGAGACAACAAGGGCCCCACACTCACAACGGCCACAGGCTCTTTCCAAGACAGCACCAGGAGCTATGCAGGGCGCAACTTGGGCAGGACGCCAAGAAACCCACTGCCGCTTCAATGCCAGGACCTGCGACGTTGGCCCGAGGCTTAAATAGGACCCTGGGAGACAGCACCCGCCCTCACTTGATTGTGCACACACACGCATGCTCACACACGCACATAGGCGTGCTCTGTAAACACTCTGAGATGGATTCCCCCCTTGCGGCCCGTGGGCGGTCACACCAGAAAGCCTATCTGAAAAGCACTTTTCCTGCTCTGACACCGGTGTCCTGGGACTAGCCAGGGGAGGCCGCCTCCTTCTTCAGCAGGATTCCCCAGGCAGGCCACTGAGAGTCAAGGGTTGTCTTCTTCCTAGATGCCTTGCACTATCCATGCTGGCCCTCCCTGCTCCAGAGCCTCGCTGGGCCCCACTGCTCTGGCCTTGATGTCTTCCACGCCCAGCTCGACTCCAGCTGTCTCTCTCTTGCTGGGCCCACTCCAAAGCACCCCCAGCCCTGCACACATTGTCTCTACCTTCTGAGGCCAGCCTGCTTCCTACCCACCACCCCAGGATGAGTTCTCTGGGCCCCTCAGACCATACCCAGCCATACCTCCTTGGACCCCAAAGCCCCATCTGGATTGCTGCAGGGCCCCTATATAGCCTAGATTCAGGGCTGGGAGGTTCAGGGCTGGCCTGTCAACAATAGTGATAGCACAGTACCATTGATGGCTGCATTTTAGATGAGAAATGACCCTGAGATTCAGAGGTGAAGGTACTCCTGAGAACACCCAGCAGAGATAGAAGGGGACTCTACTGGCTATCGACCTCCTCTGATATGTCCCCAATCACTGCAGTTCCCATGCAGGTTGCAACCTGGGAATTGACAGTCCTTCCTCTGGGGCACCCAGGGTCCTGACCTCAGGGAGGACAACAGGGATTGGTCACCAGGAGGCCTGAAAGGCTACCACGCCACAGTGCTGAGAGTTCAGCTCTCCCCAAGTGTCCTGCCCTGTGAGGTGGCAGCAGGGTTCAGGAAAATAGGGCCCATAGCAGATGGGGGCACCCCTGAAGCTTATAGCTGGAACTGTGTCCTCTGGGCCTGCCAGCCCATGTCCAGGGGAGTTTTCTAGGGGCACACAAAGCTTGGGGCACCTGAGCCTGGGCTTCCAGGAAAACCATCTGCACCTCCGAGGCCCCAGAGCTGACTGGCCTTGGCCCAGCCCAAATGTGCTGCCAGTCGCTGGCTTATCAGCCCAGAAATGACAGCCAGAGGCAGTCCTGCCCTTCCCACCAGGCTCAGAGATGCTGCATGGAGGCCTCCCAGAAGCACCCACGAGAGGGCCTGATTGGGGGCCCTCCCCCATGTCTCATGCCAACAGACAGACCCTGGCCAGCACTCAGGCCTGTCGGGCTGTGCTGGCGTTGAGTGAGTTGGGAGAAGCCTGTGCCAGGCTGGTGGGAAGGCCGGGCCCCCACAGTCCTACAGGCTGAGAGCACCCCACAGGCACCCACACTACATAGGATGGGAAAGTGCTGATTAAGCCCATGGAAGGAATTATTTTTAGACTAATTTGTGGGGGTTGAAACTAGGCATCCTGCTCAGGGGATGCCAGGCTAACCTCTGAAGCTGGACTTGGCTTCTCCATGTCCCCGAATTGTCCAGACCAGGCCCTGCTTGGCACAGCAGGACCTCCAGCCTCTCTCCCATTCCCAGCCCATCCATCTGCCTGACCACCAGTCTCAGCCCCGTTCAGTCATCCACCCACATGCTTGGCCATCAGCGTCACCCCCTACCCATCTCTCTACCTCTGAATATTGCATTGGGAAATGACTGTGCTCCAGGAAGGGGCTCCTGGCCAGCCTGGGGACCTGAGTGGCCCCTGGGCTATGCTGACCACCTACTGGGCAATTGCCTCCAAGGCCTCCAATCCAAGACCCTGGTGACCCTGAGCCTGGGTAGACTGGGGCGGGGTATGCTAGCTTCTGACCGTGAGGAGCCCTGACTGGTCCCAGCTTTCTGTCTCTCCACCAGGCTTCTCTGTAACTGGCATTGGTCACCCCAGCCATGTGTCCTTCGTGACCCTGCCCCAGAGACGGAGCATGTGTCTCACCTGCCCTGCCCTCAGTCCCTGAAAAAGACAAGAAGAGACCCCTGACACTGCTGCCTGGCTGAAGGTGCAGCACCTCCAAGTGCCTCCATGACAAGGCCTGACCTGTGGGCGTGGGGCTCCCCACCTACCCCTGACACCCTTCAAGTCCCTCTGCTCAGGGGCCCAGTCCTAAGCTCTGGAGAACCCCAGGAGGTGTCAGGAAGTCCAAAATCCCCCAGGATTGTGTTAGCTTTGCCCCTTCTCAGGGGCTCCTGACAGGGGACCAGCAGGATCAACACCACTGGCCAGGACTCCTGGCAGCTAACTCTGGCCCCTCAGCAGGCTGGTGCCTCTGAGAGTCTCCTCAGGGTGCGCTGTCTGGGTGGGCAGGTCTGTGCAGCAGTCCCTTACAGGGATGGGTAAGGAAGGTCCTAGCTGCTGGGGACAGACTGGGAAAAGCAGCCCCTAACTGAGGACAAAGATAGAAACTGAGGCCCAGGGAGGAGGAAACTGAGGGCCTGCCCTGACCCTGATGGCCTGACCTCCCGGGGGGTGCTGCCAGCGACTGTGAACACAATGCCCCTGCATTGAGCCCCCTAGACACTGAGAACTCTCTGGGGTCCTAGGTGACACATGGCCCGCTAGGGACCCCTGCCTCCCTGGAGTGATGGCCGGCCTGGCCCCCCACTGGACAGGCTGCAGAGGGGGAGGGGTGCCGTGTGGTCCCCATGCTTGTTTCCCTTCCAGCCTGACTCTACCAGCAGAGGCACCTACCGTGCGAGGTACCTGCACCCGGACGTCTGCGCTGTCCAGCGGGGAGTGGCCGCCCTCCCGGGGCCTCCTCTCAGTGTCGGGCCCTTCCTGGTACTTCCTGCTCCTCATGGGGAGGGGGAGTGAGTCCCTGCTGGGCCCCCGCCAGTCCCCTGCATGGTGGCTGTCTCCATTCTGCTCCTGGGAAAGGGGAACTGGGATATGGCATGGGTTCCCTCTCCCAGATCCCTAAGGGAAGGTGGGCAGGTGCAGCTGCCCCCATCTCCTAGATACATACAGTAGATACCTGCTTCCTGGGGGAGGGGGAGCGATGGCCTGTGGGCTGAGTGACTCTGGCCAGGGCAGGGAGAGGTAGAGCAAGCTGTCCCCAGCTGTCCGCCTTTTCACACACTGAGCAAGGACAGTGACCCCTGAGCCTTGCTTCCTCCTAACCCCTGACAGCTGTCCATAACTGAACCAGGCAACAGTGGAAGAACCAGAGGTTCAGAAAGGTTAGGCCACTGCCCCAGGGTCACACAGCACCCACACATGCCAGGTACAGAGCAAGCCCAGAGCCCCAACCCCACCCAGCTCCTGAATCTGTCCTCTGCCTGGGTTTGTGGAGCCCCAGAAGCACCTTGTCCTGAAGCAGCCCTACTTCCCCTTTGGGTACAAAGTCTGAATGGGCAGGGAGCAGCCAGGAGGGGGCATCCTAGCTATGGACTCCCCAGGACACTGGTGGCACAGTAACTGGGTGGGGGCATGGGGTCTGCAAAGTGTAAGGACCATCTCTGCCCCCTTGGGGCCCAGCTACCAGCAGGTGAAGCAACGTGATGGGGGACAGTGGGCCACGGGGGGTGGGTGGCAGATGGGCCCATCCAGGCCCTCAGGCTTCTGAGTGCACATTTATCTCCCAGTGACAGGGCACGTGGGCAGGGAAGAGGCCAAGGCAGGCAGTGGCAGCACAGCAAACACAACACCCAACCTCATTAGCCACTGCCCACACTCTGGAGTGGTTGCGCTGACACCTGTCCCCATATGGCCCCCACTCACCCGCTCCAGGGGGAGCCTCAGCAGGTCCCAGGTCTCTGCGCTCAGCCTCTGTGTCCTCTTGGGTCTGGCCCCTGGAAGACAGCAAGGCCAGTCAACCCAGCAGCCACCTGGGGCCTAGTGATAAACTTTGTGACCGCCCGGCCACCCACATGGAAGCAAGGGCTGCGTCCCAGTGTCCTCTGTGTCAGCCAGACAGGCCAGCAGAAGGAAGGGGGCATTAAGATGGGCAGACTCTGTGTGGTGCCAGGTGGGGTCTGCCCAGGGTGTCCCTGCCCAGGGTGCCAGGAAAGGCCTGATTCTGGACAGAGCTCTCTTCCCAGCCAAGCCATGTGCGTCCTGCCAGCCATATAGCTCATGGGCTCAGCTGCCACCACCTCTGTGAAGCTACCCCAATCCCTTACCCAGGGGGATAGGGTCTCTTCATGCAATGTCCCGGGTAGGGGCAGTCCAAACTGAGGTGGGGGTGACAAAGGCCTCAGATGAGCCCTCTGAGGGCTCTTAGGTCGGCTCCACTGCAACACCTTCCCCTGGACTCCTGTCCATCCCTCTTGGCTCAGGGACCGCATCTCCCCAGACTGAGGAGAGCCACTGGTCCCTGCCCTAGGGTCCCTGAGCAGCCCTGCAGCTGAGCCTACCTCCAAATGTCTACCCAAAAGGTATCCCTGGGTGGAGGTGGGGTACAGTTCAGGGGCCCCCAGGTGATGGTCCTGCTCCGATGGGGGAGGCTTCTGAGCTGAGAGTTTGGGAGAGGTTTGGCCTCAGCCCAGCTACTTCCTGGGCCCATGAGGGGGAGAACTGGCCTGGCAGCCAAGCCGGAAACTAGGCAACAAACACCAGACGGGACAGACAGAACGGGAGGCGTGAGGACCAGTCTGTGAGAGGGGCCAAGGGCCTGGCTGGCCGAGCCAGAGGGGCTGCGGGGGCCTTTCTGGGGAGGTGCATGAGAGGTAGAGGAGTGCAGCCAGCATGGAAAAGGCGGCAGAATGTTCTGGGCAGAGAGGGGGACCAGAGGATAGATCTAGCTATTAAGGACTCTGCTTCTGTCCTGCCACCAGGACCCTGGCTCATCTCCAGAGAGCCACTGCCCTCTGGAAGACCAGGCCCTCCTCTCCTGGCCTGATGGCACCCAAACATACACTGGGCACCAACAGTGCCAGGGAGCACCCATCAGACAGTGGGTGTCCACTGAAGGTGGTGGGTGGAGCGAGTCCTGGTCTCAGGGAACACTCTGAGAACCCAGTCTTGGTGCCACCAGGGCAGCACCCTTGGTGCTCTCTGCCATCAGATGGGCCAGCAGGGACGAGGCCAGGAAGCACAAAGCCATACAGCCTGGGCAGGACAAGACGGGGGTGGGAGGGAGGTCCTGTTCTCTGAAGGGCTGCCCCATGCCCAGCCCCACCCTGGAGAGGGAAGGCAGGTCTGAAGAAGAAATGGAGTCATTCTAAAACCACATGGAGTTTGGGGGTACTGGCAGCATCTTCCCCTGCACACACCCAGAAATAACAGGGAAGCAGCGCCAAGCGCCCCTACAAAGCAGGCAGGCCCTTCACTCACCGTGCCCAGTGGCCTCGCACAGCCAGAGGGCCTTTCTCTCTGCTGCCCCTGCCCCAGGGGCCCTGGTCCCCTCACTGCTTCTAGCCAGACTGGCCCTCCACTGCCACACTGGCCTGGCTGGGGCTGAAATGCCCTTCTGAGACATGCTTGAGTGTGCTCTGGGGTGGGGCACTGGCTGTGGGTGGGACACCCTGGGGCCCTGCTGAATGCACCCTCTGTGTTGAGTGGAGCATGACTTCCTGTCTCTGCCTCCTTCAAGGGCATGGTCTAGAAACTTCTCCCAGCTCCGCCCACCCCTACCTGAGTCTGACCATCACATGGTCATCATTTCTGGCCTCAGCCAGCTCCGGACATTTACATCTCATAACCAGTAGACAATTCCAGCCCACCCAGCATCTCAGTGCAGTCCTGCTCAGCCTCCCACAGGCAGCACCTGCCTTGCCCTGAGCTTTAGCTGCCCCCACCTTCGCCTCCACTTCTCACTGCTGAGTCCAGACGCTCCCCTTCATAGCAGACCCAGAGTCCAGTGCCTTTTCCCCTCATGGAGAACTGGGTCACCTACTCCTCACCTGCCTTCTCCCCCACCTGTCCTAAGTCCCTTCCCCACATGGGGGCCAGGGACATGAGAACCCGCCTAGGTCTTGCTCCTGGCTCTGCCAGCTGCAAACACAGCCTTGCATTGCCTCTCCACCTGCCAAGCTCGTTTGTTCTCAGGGACTTTGCTTGGCTGTCCCCTCTGCCGGGATTCCTGCTCTTCTGGCCCGTGGCTCACTCTTTCAAATGTCACTGTTTGTGGGCCCAGCATTTCTGTCGTCAAAATCCTTGTTAAAGTTCTAACAGCTGATGTGATGGGGTCAGAAGGTGATTAGGTTCAGGTGAGGTCCTGAGGATGGCACCCCAGTGATGATTAGTGCCTCACCAGAAGACACCGGGGAGTTTGCAAGCTCCTTCCCTCCCTCCCTCTTTCTTCCTCTGTCTTACCACCATGTGAGGACACAGCAAGAAAGCGCTGTCAGGAAAGGGTCTTCAACAGACCTGGACCACGCCGGCACCCTGACCTTGGACTTCTAGACCCCAGACTGCGAGAATGACCTGTTGAAGCCACCCTGTCTGTGGTGCTTTGGTAGCTGCCCTAGACGAAGAGAGCCCCTTCCTAAAGCCCACCTGCCGCTGTAGGGACTGCTGCACGCCCCCATTCCTCTCTCCCCATGCACACGCTCCCTGTGTCTCACACACATGACTGGCTTCCATCTAGCCTGCTGGAGTCCCACTCTGCCGTGGTTGTGTCTGCTGGTGTACCTCACGCACTTACACAGCCCTTGGCACATAGCACATGCTTCATAAGTGCTGTGGAGCAAGTAGCTGGTAGGCACTGTGTGCGGGTTCCTATGCACTGTCCCTTCCACTCCTCCCAGACTCACCGAGGGCTGAGGACACTCAGGGAGCGTGAGGGACCTGACCAAGCAGGGCTAGGGGCAGGACGTGCAGGCACGTGTCATCTGAATGAGCAAGGGGAGCTCCAGGCGGCACGGACACCAGGACAGGGAAGTACAGGCCCAGGCTGATGTCCTCAAGCTGCAGGCCATGTGCTTCTCGCATGGGATGACAGTGCCATGGCCAGGCCTTTAGCGCCCACCCAGGCCATGAGTGTAACAGCCTTGTGGGTTCTTGGGCTCAGCCCTCTCGTCCCTGCAGTGTTGTTCCTAGCCCTACTGGTAGGCCTGTTTCCCAGATGGGCATCCTGGGGCATTGGTAGGTCAGGTCACTTGGTCTACTGGCCAAGGCATGGTAAAGCCAGGGCCACAGCCTGCAGCCTAAACTGCCTCTTGAACATCATGCCATGCACATCCCTAACCCCCTGAGATGACCAAATGAGACATTCAGAGCACTTCTCCCAGGGAGGGTGGCAGCAGGGCCCAGAAGGTGAGGGACTGTAGTGGGAGCAGGGAGCAGAAGGCAGTCATACCCTGTGAGCCAGGGGGCAGTCAGACCGTGGCTGGGGACAGGGCAGGGGCAGTGGGTGCAGGCAGAACTCGGGGCAGCTCCCTCCACCTCTTTCATGTGGAACATGGTGGCCCCCTGAACCCCTGAGCCTGGACTCAGATGATGGGGGCGGGGCAGCAGTTGGAGGAGGTACCACCCTCCATGTCTCCAGCCTCTGCTGGCTGAAGGGGCCAGCAGAGGGTGGTGATATTAACAGACTGAACTGCAGCAGGGCTCTTTCTCCTCCATGTGCATAAAAGTCCCCTTATTTTTGCAAGACAGGAAAGGAAAACTGAGTCTGGCTGGACCAGCCTTACCCCAGCCCTCAAGCCAATCCAGCTACCTTGCCCACAAACAGGACCCGCCCACTCCGCACGAGGCCACGCCCCCACCCGCCCGACCACGCCCCTTCCAACACCACACTCTCCGCTCACAAAGACCACGCCCCCCACCAGCCAACTCGGCCACGCCCCCCAGGAATGCCGTTCTGTGTCCACCAGACCCCTTGCGACTCCGCCATAGTAACAGGCTCTGGACATGCACCTGCCCACCCACCGCACCCCCACCGGACAGTCCCAGGCACAGCCGCGAAATGAAGGCGGGGGACGAAAGCTGGTGTCCCCCTCCTCCTCACCTGAGCGGGGATCTCCCCCAGGGCCACCCAGGCTTGCAGGGCGCAGCTGCATCCCAGGCAGGAGCCCCCCAGGCCGAGTGGCAGGGCTGCGGAGGCCCCCAGACCCGGCTGCACGCTGCCCGGGAGGAGGGCGTTTCCTCCGCGTCCTATGGCAGCCGGCCACGGGCAGCCTGTCGGGCGAGGCTTCCGGGGGCCCCTGGCTGGAAAGGTCTGGCCCACGGGACCGGCAGAGGGCCTGGAGAGGGACAGAAGCTGCCTTGTCCGCGACCGCTCACCCATGACGGCCCCCCTTTTCTTTGGCAGGAGGCCCTGGAGCTGGGCCGCCTTTGTGGGAGCTTTTCCAGGCGCCCAGCCCTCCCCCTACCAGCTGCAGGGTCGAGGAGGGTGCGAGGGTGGGAAGGGGAGCTCTCGACAGGGCTACCCACCTCAGGAAACCTGGCTGGCCATGGATAGACTCCAGCCTGGACATGGAGGGGCTGGGGGCTACTCTCCAGCCCAGCCCTTGCCCACTGGTCCCATGGGCCATAGCACCCTGGCACATGGGCTGGCTGAGGGTCTCAGAAGCCTCTGCTCTTTCCCCTCTGTCCTAAGCCTTTTGGGGGTGGTATCAGGTGTCCCCAATTTCCCAAGCCAGGTCATCGTCAGAACCCATAACCCCCCCCCCCACCATGTCCAGGACCCAGCAACCTGGGGGTAGCAGAGGCTCTCGCAGCAGCCTGCTTCCTTTCTGGGGGGCCATGAGGTACACAGCCATGAGGGGACTAGGGCTTGATTCCTGGCAAACTCAAGAACCACAGGCAGGGGCAGCTGACCCCCGCCCTGCTCCTCACCTACCAGGCAGCCACCTCAAAAAGCCAGTGCAGCGTGGTCCCCCAGCCCTGCCACCTGGCCTCCACATTTATTAATCTATTTGCTCTGCAGGGAACGTCCTGTTCTTGGTGCTCCGCGTCATTGACCTGTGAGGGCCGACTGCAGCCCACAAGTGAGGTGGTCATTGCTGTCGTGGGCTGGCCTGACTAGAGCCCCCCATCCAGCCCACGCAGCCCCACCCAGTTCTGTAATGACACTGACTGCCCTGAGGCCAGAGCAGCTGGGGGCAGCGGGCAGCCATCTCAGTCTTCCGCCATAGGCCTGTGGTGCCACCAGGGACATGGTAGGGAGGGGCCCAGGGCAATCACAGGCCCTTGCTGCCCAAGGACAATGAAGAACTGGGCTTTCCAAAAGCATCTGGGGCAGCCGCTGAGCCCCTGCGGCTGGCTCTGCTTCCCAGATACCCGTTCCTACCGTGCCCCTTCCCAGCTCCTGATCCTGCGGTCCTCTCACCCTGTTCAACATGCTGTCTGACAGTCTATCTGCTCAGCCTCCAGCCCCACTGTGGGCTCCTGAGCACCTGGCAGGGGTCTGAATCTCCCAGACCAGCACAATGGCTAAGCCAAAAAGGTGTCTGGATGCCCAGGAACAGGGTCACCCTTCCCTTCCTGAACTCCTCTGTTAACTCTCCTTGTGACTCACATGCAGGGAAGCTGGCACTGTCCAAGGGGCATCAAGGAGAGTTGCCACCCCCTCCCACAGGTGTCCCTCCTACCATGCCCTAGCCAGATGAGGTCTGGCAATGGCCCAGGCTGAGGTTTGTACCCATGGCACTGCACTCCTCCACCCCCAGCCCCACGACTCACCCTGGGCCTCATAGCCCGCCAGGTCAGGCTTTTCTGTAGCTGCTGGGCTGGTCAGGCGGCCGAGTGCCAGTTGCAGCTGTGCGACGTTCATGCGGGCTGTGAGTTCCCCATTGCGGTCCCCGATCTGTAGCCAGCAGGGGTGGTTCAGTGGGCAAGTGGGGCTGGGGGACCCTGCTAGGGGCTCCCAAATGGACATCCGTGGCTCCCAGCACACCTGTGCCTGGCTTAATGGGTTGCCAGGGCTGGCCACTGACCCTAGGGCCTCTGAGGAACCAAGACTCACTGTGGCCCTAAAGGTAGAGTCCGGGGCTGTTTCTAGCCAAGGTGTCTCCTGTGTCTCTAGTAGCTTTAGTCCCACCTCAGAAATGCTTGGGCCTGAGGGAGCTGGCCCTATGCCTTATGGGGTCCTCCAGTGGACATCAACTTGGCCCTGGCCTGGCTGGCCAGCCCCAGATTTGCATTCTGAGGTTTGATGGGGGACCATCCCAGGGGATCTGCGTGCCCAGGAACAAACTCAAATCAAGTGGAGGAGATAGTGGGCACAGCACGGCTGCAGCAAGGGGCCCCAAAGGCATCGGAGGCTTCAGGATCCCTGGTGGAGGTCTCCAGACAAGGACTACTGCTGGCCTGAGCATTCCTGGCCCTCCCCACCTACATCTGGGTACCTGCAAGCCTCGCCTACCCAGTTACTTCTCACACAGATCCATCTTTAACACAGACAGGCCTGGAGGTGTCTGGCAGCAGTGGCCTTGCCACTGGGGGTGCCTCCTAGAGGTGCAGTGGAGTGAAGTGCCTAAGGCCAGGACCCAGGCAGGCCCAGAGTTCATGTGTGATGCCCCAATCCTCACCACAGTAGGAGGGTCTTGGTGGGCAGGGCCCACTCCAGGAAAAGGAGACTCAGCTTTCCAAGAGGGTACCCAGCTAAGGGCAGCAGACATGAAGCCAGCAGGCCTCTGAAGGATCAGTGGCCAATGGCTACAACAGCCAAGGATAGAAGGGATAGTCCTGGCATACTTGGGGCAGAGAGGGCCTGGCACGGTAGGAGAGGGCGGACACTGGCTCACCTCCTGGGAGATTTGCAGGTGCTTCTTGGCAAAGGTCAGGGCCTGCGCCGGGCTCCCCATGGACACATAGGCATTCCCCAGACTCCAGCACGCCCGGCCCTCGCCCACTCTGCCAGACAGGGGGACAGAGTCCATGGCTGCCCTCTCCAGCCCTGCACCCCATGCCAAGTCCCCAAGCCTCCTGGTGGTCAGGGCCCTGATGTGATGTTTGGTGCCACACCCATGACCTGAGTGGGCAGTATTGCCTGGTCCTGGGGGTCACCAGGGACCCACAGGCCCACCAATAGGATGGGAGGAAGACACTCCCCCAGCCAGGATCACCCACAGATCTTGCCACCATTGGAGAGAAGCACCAACAGTCTGAGGATCAGCGCATAACACCTAAGCTGTTGGGTTAGGTGTAATGCGCTGGGGCCAGCCCACTCCAGTCTGGCCGGCCTGCTGTTCCTGGCGGCCTTGGCCTCTCCCGCCACCTGGTGGCTGGCGAGGCTCTCTCCACTCTTGGAAGCCCCCAACCCTGTCCCTTGGGTAGTTGATTTTTAGACTGATGTGAAATGCACCTGGCCTAAACTTAACATACTCGTGTAGTGTGACTGCCACCTCCATCTAGTTCCAAAACATTTTTATCACCGCTCCAAGGACAACCTAGCACCTCTCTAAGGCCTCTGTGGGGTTAGGGGCAGGCCTTAGAACAGCAGTTCTCAACCTGTTTGTTGTGACCCCTTTGGGGGTTGAACGACCCTTTCTCAGGGGTCGCTTAAATACATCCCGCATGTCAGATATTTATATTACGATTCATAACAGAAGCCAAATTACAGTTATGAAGTAGCAACAAAAATAATTTTATGGTTGGGGGTCACCACAGCTTGAGAAACTGTATTAAAGGGTTGTGGCATTAGGAAGGTTGAGATCCACTGCCTTCTAAGATCACTCCTTCCAGCAGATGTGAGCCACTGGCCCGCAGCTCTACCTCCCTTGTTTGGGCCCTGGCTCTCCCATACCTGCATGTAGGGTGTCTCAGGAGCCTGGGGCCTGCCTTTCTCTCTCTAGAAGCTGCCATTTACATGAATGCATTGGGGGGTAGGGGTAGGGCAGTGGATTGAGTGCAGGGGAGGGGGCTAAGCTCCCTCAGCTCCTGCCAGGGGTGCTGTGAGTGGCCAGACCAGCATCCACACTGTCTAGTTCAGACCCACAGCAGTGTCATCCACCACTGACGGGTGGGGAGGCAGAGGCCTAGGGGTATCCCACCCAGGTCACCCTGTGCTCTGTGGCAGAGCGGGGGCTTGGACCCAGACTGGCTTGGCTTGGTTGCTGAAATTCAGCCCAGTGGGCCAGCAGGAGCTGTTGAGGGCCCTCTGGGCCGGCCCCGCCTGCCCACCCCACGTGTGCATGCCCGCACCTGTCGGCCAACTCCTGGGCAATGAGCAAGTGGCGCAGGTGGTACTCGGCGGCTCGCTCATAGTCTTGCAGCAGCGTGTAGGTGTTGCCCAGACTGTAGCAGGCCTGTGCCTCCACTGCCTGGTCCCGGAGTTGTCGTGACAGCTGCAGCGTCTTCCTGCATAGAGGGCAAGGGTCACCCCTGGGGCAGGCTGGGCAGTGGAAAAGAGGCTTGCCCTCTGCTCTCCAGGTCCCAGTGGGGTCTCTTTGGGGCCTCAGAGGGATGAAGTATCAGACCCCACTGGACCCAGACCGATATGGGCTCCTGCCAGGCTCTGGCAAGTCTCTTGACTACCCTGAGCCACTGCTCCTCCCTGGGGGAAAGGGGACAGCGAGGCCCACCACTCAGGCCCCAAGATGGGCTGTCTGGGGTTGAGTACAGGACCCAGAGCTGACAACCCAGGCTTTACCTGGAGGCTACTGCTCTGCTACTCAGGGCAGGAGGCAGACGGCCCAGAGCCTGGCACAGGCCAGGGACCTCTGGGAGCTCAGTCCACCTGCCCTTCAGCTTCTGGGGAAGCTGTCAGACCCCTGCCTCCACACCCAGCCCCCCAGGCCCTCCCTCTTCCTGGGGTGGGGTCCTACTTGTAGTACTCAGCGGCCACATCGAAGCGCCCCAGGAAGATGTGGGCATTGCCCAGGTTGCTGTAGGCCCTCCTCTCGGCCGCCTTGTCTCCAAACTCCTTAGCAATGGCCAGGCGCTGTGGAGGAAGATCCAAGGCCCAGGTGGGTCCCAACAAGCATGGGCAGGTGCTGCCTCCCTGCCCAGATTGCTGGCCCATGTCTGTATATCCAGGGGAGCAGATGAGAGCCAGGAGATCAAGTGCGGAGGAAGCTGGAGGTCCACGGGACGTGTTACACCACCCCACTTTCAAGGTCCACCACCCTCCACTGCGCCTCACCTCCTTGTGGAAGGCCGTGGCCTCTGTGAAGTTCCCCAGCAGGTAGTGGGTGTTGCCCAGGTTGCCGTAGGCCCTGCCCTGGGCTGCCCTGTCGCCCAGCTCCTTCACCAGGGACAGGTTCCTCCTGGAGGCCGAGTCCATCTGAGCCGAGTCCCTCCCAGCCCCCATCTCCACCCACCCCAGCCAGGAGATGCTATGGCTTCTACATGGCCCTCTCCGGCTCACCCTGAAAGAGCATACATGGGGTGGACTCCCTCAGTGCCAGCCATTTCGCTCTCAGGGTGCAGGGCTTGCTCTGGTCCCCCCAGTCACTGGCAGGTGTGGGTGGAGGAGGGGCTTCACTGTCTACCATTGTGGGTTGTGGGAGGTGTGGCCTGGGGGTGCCCCGCAGCCTGCCCTACTCACTCGTAGAACTCAGAGGCCCGGCCCAGTGTCTCTCGCACGTCGGGTGGCAGGTGCCCGGGGTCCTGTGCAGCGCTCCAGGACAGCTGCTTGCCCTTGGCATGATACACGTTGCCGATGTTGTAGAGAGCCCTGGCCTCCCCGACCTACGGGCAGCACCGAGGTGTGGGATATGCCTTGGGGATGTGTCAACGACCTGGCCTGCTGTCCCTGGCCCCAATGGCAAGAACCTTGGCCATTCACCGAGTTACAGGCACTAAGGTGGGTCAGGCCCTGAGGATGGGACATAGGGGAACCTGCTTAACCTCTCCCTTCTCTGCCAACTGGGGTAGCTGAAGTGGCCAGGCCCTTATCTCTGTCCTTCTCTGATGCCCAAGGGTGACAGCTCCAGCCCAGGGCCAGATGCTGGGGCCTCCAGCCCGGCCAGGCTGCCCCTGGCTATGTGACTCAGGGCAATTCTAGTCTCAGTTTTCCTGCTGGTACTAGGGAGTAAAAGTGTTTATTTCAGGGTTATGGTAGAGGTCAGCCCAGAAGGCAGGTGGAGTGTCTATCCCAGGACAGGACCTGCGCCTGCTCTTTTGCTATGGTCACTACCATGGCCTTACACCTGTCCTGCCCAGGCCTCCTGCCTCCTCCCACAGCCATGCTGCCTCCCTCTGGATGCCAGGTGGAGTGACTGGGGATGCTGATGGACTCAGGGGGATGTCAGCAAAAAGAGGCACAGAGCTGAGTGTGGAAGATAGGCCAGGTCTCTGCCCTGTGGTGTCAACATGAACTAGGGGTACCCTCAGTTTTGAGGGCTCAGGACTCTCCAAGTCACTCAGAGTCTAGGGAACCAACCTCCTCATCTTCTGTCCCATGGGGTAGATAGGTGAATGTGGTGCTGGATCTGGACACAAGGTGCAGAGCAGGGGAGGAGGGGCAAACAGCCAGGGGCCAACCCCTCACCTTGTCCCCCTGCTCCTGGGCGATGTCCAGGTGCCGCTGGCAGCAGACCACAGCCTCATCAAATCGGCCCAGGACCTTGAGTGTGTTGCCCAGATTCCCACTGGCCTTGGCCTCCCCCATGCGGTCACCGATGGTCCTGGAGGGAAGGAGTGAGTGAAAGGCCAGGCTGACGCTGGCCAGGCCTCTGAGCCCAGGGGGTCATGCTGGGCAGGTGAGGTCCTGAGGGCAGTTTTGGAGCAGTGTGTCCAGCTCAGGACCAGTTCCTCTGCTGGGCCAGGGCTGGGGGTCACCCCTGCAGAACTGCAGAGGGGATGTGAGCTACGCATGGGAGCCCAGGACCTGGCTGCACTCATCTGAGGCCTGCAGCTATTAGGGGCTGGGGAGGACTCGAGGGACAGCTGGGGAGCCTGGCAGTGGGAAATTAAGATTCTGATAACTCATTCAGTGAATATTTGCTGCATGCCGCTGGCACCAGACACTGGACAGGAAACTGAGGATGATGTGGGGCTCATTGCCCAGTGGGGCAGGGCTGGTGTGAGCAGGGCTGATAGGCACATAGCCCTGAGAAGCTCTGGACCCTGGGAGGTCAGGACAGCAGTGGGGAGAGGAGGATGAGGAGGAGGGACAAGGAGGATGAGGAGGAGGGACAAGGAGGGATCGGGCAGGGAATGAGCAGGGGTGGTCCTGCTGGCTCAGACTGGGCACAGTTCTGGAGGCGCTCAGGATTCTGAGGGCAGAGAGGATGGGGAGGGGGCCATGAGCCTGCTGGGGCTTGGGGCTCCCAAGGAGAGCAGGGAGTCCCCAGGGAAGGACCACGCACCACAGAGCAGGTGGCTAGGAGTATACATGGGTCCCCACAACCAGGGAGCGGCCCAATCTCTGGGTGGTGCTCTGGGCCACACAGACACAGACACGCATGTGTACTCAGACACACAGAGTGCTGGGTCCCACCTCCTGCTCTCACACTCACACATACAGACCCAGTCATAGGTGGGGGGCCCTGCAGGATTCCCAGACCCTCTCCAGGTCAGAGGAGCCCTGAGAGCCGGCACGGTCCTCACATTGGAACCACCCTCCCCACCTACTACCTGGCCAGGCACTGGTCAGCAGGCGAGCCTTTCACTCACCGGGCCAGCAGTAGGTCGTGCTTGTGGAACTGCAGTGCTCTGGCGTACTCCTTCAGGTAGAAGTAGGCGTTGCCCAGCTGGCTGTATATGGCACTTAGCGTCTTCAGGTCCTCAGTCCCCACCTGCACAGCAGCCTCGAAGAAGGCCACGCCTGCCTTGAAGTCACCAGCCTTGCAGAGACGCTCACCCTCCAGGGCCAGCTCCAGACACGATGCCTCCATCCTGGGCAGACAGACAGGGGGTCACAGCCCACCCTCGCCTGGCCATGCTCTAGGCATCACTACAGATGGTGCCCCTCAGCTTGGGGAACCCTGGGCCTGTGCCACACCTGTGCTCACAGACCTACGCCTCTCTTTGGTGTGCAGCCTGGGGACACATAGCCCTGAGAAGCTCTGGACCCTGGGAGGTCTTGAAGGCTCCCCAGTTTCCCTCTGCCCAGACCTTCCTGCCTGGCCCTCGCCATAGCTGGGGGAAGGCCTGAGTCTGACCACAGTGAGGCCCGCAGGTCCCAGCAGCCAGCGCTTGATTTTGGCCAAGCTCCAGGGAGCAGGGGCAGTCTCTACACCACACCTCCCTGAACCCCAGCCCCTCAGACTGAGGGGACCTCCTGGTGGCTGTGGCCTTCCAAGGTGGATGACTGAGGCTCTGGGAGGAGGGTGAGCTGGTCAAGGCAACATAGGTGAGACTTTGTTCAAGCCCTGGCCCATCCTGCATCCCAGGGAAGGACCCCCATCCTCCCAGCTGTCCATGCTGGGTCCCTACTACTCAGAGCTGAGACAGACTCGCTGGCTGCTGGCCAAGACCAGCCTGACACAGCTGATCCCACCACGCTGTACTCCTCAGCGCTGCTGTGGGGGATGTGGATGGTGCCATGTCCCAGGGTGAACTCCAATTCTTGCCCTGAAAAATCATTGTCTGCCCTAAGGGCGCAGCCCTTAGGAACTGGTGTTCCTGCTGAAGGCTGTGCAGCCCCTATCCCCTCACCTTTAGGCAGAGAAGCCCCTCACCCTTGGGCCCTGCACAGCCCCCTGAAGTCCCTATACCCAGGGCCTCGGATGAGCTGTCCTCTGACTTGGCCATTGGGGAAGGGTCACTGGTCAGGCTGCTGCAGGCCCTGGCCAGATACTTTGCCCTGGGAGGCTGGGTCTCCTCCTCCATCCTGCTCCCACCAGGGGTGGAATAGCTGCTAGTGGGAGGCACAGCACACGGATGCCGTGAGGTGAGCAGAGTGCCCCATCTCCAGGGTGTCCCTGGGGGTGCAGAGTGAATGGCTAGGGGGACTCAGCAAGGGCAGTAGGGGTGGTCCCTGGAAGTGGCAGCCCAGATAGGACCCATCAAGGATGGGGCACGCTCAGCTGCCAGCTCAGGGCCAGCCCCCTCATTCCTGTTCTCTTTCCTTTCTGATTATAACCAGCGTTTGTGAAAAGCTACAAATAATTACAAATGACCACATCCAAAGCTCCCGCGGCACCCAAGGTACTGGGCCCTCCTCTGATGTTAGAATAGTGTAATGATCAGGAGTGATTGGGAGAAAAACCAATGGATTTCCTTAAAAAAGAAAGCGCTGTCCAGGGTGGTATTTCTCTGGTACTTTAACCAAATGGCCCTCTGACAGAAACCACAAGGCCCAATCACTTTAATCCTGCCTTGTCAAGCAAACAGGTCACTTCTAACTTTCCCAAGGTAATGGTGCCACAGGCACAGACCTGGGCAGGTGGACGAGTCCCCTCTGGCCTGGAAACTGGCACCCCACGGGCTCAGAGCTTTCTGCTGGAAAGACCCCTGCTGTGCCCCAGACTGCAGTGCCCAGTCCCCAGGAGGAGCCATCCCCCCTCTTAGGGTCCCTCTGGAGTGGGCTTCTGCCCAGTCCACCTTCTAGACTTTCCCAGGTCATGAGCCTCAGAGCAGCCCTGAACCCTTAGGCAGAATGCTCAGACAGGAGGAAGGAGAGGCCCTGCCTGAGCCAGCCAGGCTTCTGGGACCCCCGGGGCCTGCTTCAGACTGGCCCTGCCTTGCCCAGGGGCCTACGCTATGTCCTGCCCAGAGCAGTCTCCGCTCCCACGCTGGGGGTTCCCCCCCCAGACTGCCTGCTGCAGGACCCAGGGAGGGGGCTCCCTTCTCCAGGACCCAGCCAGGGTATGGCACCTACATGGGCCTGGTTCAGTGTTATGAAACAGGGGCAGGCCCACAGCTCGGGGTAGCAGGGAGATACCAAGAACAGCTACACTCTTACCCAGCATCGGGGCTACCACCCTGGGGAGCAGGCTCCAAACCTCTAGTCCCACCACTTCCCTGCCTTCCCCAGAGACTGGCAGAGCTCAGCTGGCCTCTCAGAGAGCTGAGGGTCAGGACACAGCCCTGAGACCAGGAGGACAGACACTTAGGCCACCCACCTACAACCTGCTATGCTCCTTGGCAGGTACCCAGCTGAGCACCCAGGGAAGGGCCATCCGGATGCCACATCAGTCACAGGAGCCCACGGTCACCATGGCAACTGGCCAAGAGGCCTACTCCTGTAGTCAGCGCCACACACAGGGCTTTTAAATTAAGGCCTGTTTGTCCCTGCCTAGCTATTTGCCCAGTGGCCTGTCAGGACCCCTGCCCCCTCCTTCCTGGTGAGCACAGGAGAGGACTCAGGTCTGAAGCCTGATGCAGGCTGAGCTGGGAACACACTGGGCAGACTGGGGAGCTGCCTCCCACCTCTCTCTGGTCCCTCAGCTCTCAGCAAAGGAAGCTTCTAGTGTGGGAAGGGCCTGGGTCCCAGAAGTCCAGGGAGGAGCATGCCCCAGGAGTGTTCAGCATGGGCACACCGACCCTCTGGCAGGGGATCCAGTTCAAAGTGGGAGGACACCTTGGAGAGGCACAGGGGTGTGTGTCCAAGCCAGACACCCCTGGGTGCCCCCGCCCTGCCACCCCCAGCCCCGCACCTCTTCCTCTGTAGGTTGCGCATCTTCTGAACATACAGCCAGAGCTCCAGGCCCACAGGCAGCAGCAGTGGGCGGGGCCGGGGGGCGCCGTACACCACCTTGCACACGGCCTTCTCGGCCAGACTCAGGGCCAGGGGCTGGCCCTCCATAGCGGGAGGCTGTGGCACGGGGCAAGGGGGTGTGGAGGTGTGCCAGCCTCAGGGTTCTCCTGTTCCCTCCACCCAGGGTGGTGGGCTGAAGGCTCAGCAGCCAACACTACAGGAGACCCCAGGCCCTCCGGCAGGTGCTCTGAGGCCTCCTGGGACGGCCATGGATCAAGGGATCAGCTCAGGCCAGATAAGCGGATGTCAGCAGGCCCAGGAGGGGGCGGGGAATCCTGGCTGCTCCTGGGGGTAGGCGGGGAGAAGGAGACCTGTGATCATTGGGGAGCTGGGCACACATCAGGGGCTAGGTCGTGGATGGTATGGGACAGGGGAAAAAGCACATGGAATGTGGGCCGGTGAAGCCAGGCAGGGCAGGTGAGGCAGGCAGAGGCCACAGGGCAGCACTGGGCCTCCTCCCCTTCCCCTCAGGGCAATCTCCCAGGCTCCAGCCAGGTGCCAGCAAGGGGCAGGGGCAACCGACCTAAACATGGGATCCTTGTTACTGCGCTTTTCCCCTCTCCCCCGGGCTTTGGTGGCCTGTGTTTGCCCTCCCCAACCAGCCAAGGTGAGCTCAGGGCCCAGGCCTAAGCAGGGTCACACAGGGCCTAGGTGAGGCCACTGCCTCTGTTAGCAGGGGCCTGGGAGGCACAGACCCCCTCCCCAGCCCAGCTCCTTTCTTCAAACTTCCCGAGCCCCTGGCCGCCTGCCTGGCACGGCCCCTAGTTCCTCCAGCCCCTATAGCCCAGGAGGAGCCTGGACAGTGGGACGTTCCCCGGTCTAAGAGGGAAACTCAGAGTTGGGGGCACCAAAGCCAGCTCAGAGACACCCCCTCAGCAGGCCACCTGTCCTTTCCAGCTGTATGTGATGGGCTGGGAGGGGGGTCCCAGGCTAAGCAGCTCAGGACCCAAGGAAGCCAGGGGGCAGCCAGGGTCTGAGTAGAGCCAGGAGCCAAGGATGGGAGGGAGGGGCTCTAGGCCCTGGGCACTCTCCCCTCTGCTGCGGCCCTGTGGGCTCAGGGGTTCCCACTCAGGCTGGCCACTTGTCCAATGCAGGACAGCTTGACCAAAGGGCCAGGGCAGGAATTGGACCACCTCCTCCTTGTCCAGGCCCTGTCGACAGATTGAACTCCAAAACCCTTCATGTCGTTTTCTGGCACCCAACACCAAGGCGGTTCTCAAGCCAGCACCCAGTTCCCAACGCACGGGGTCTTTTAAGCCCACTCCCCAGTAACTGAGCCAGCTTTGCCCCCATCTCTAGGACTGAACCAGCCCCACCCCTGTCCCTAGGGCTGTGTCACCCACACTCTGGGCAGATGCCAAGAGACCCCAGCTCACTACTGGCTCCTTCTCCCCCAACCCTTCTCCCAGTAGCCCCCCCAGAAGGAAACCACACTGACTGCCCTTCATTGGTGGGGCTGAGGGGAGGGGAGAGGGAGAGGCCAGGCCAGCATGGTGGGAGCTGGGATAGTGGAGGACAAGGGCCACCACAGGCCATCATTTCCCAGAGGTCCTGCAGGGACAGTGGTGCCTAGGAAGGGGGGCCTTCGGAAATGGAAGATGGAATGAGGGGTGGGGGTGGCTGCTAGTTGGAGGTGCATCTACCCAAGGTTGTTGTTCTGCCACCCCCCTCCCCTTCCCAGCCCTGCGGGAACACTTAGCTGCTGGCCTGAAGGGAGGTCAGGGAAGGATTCCCCAGGGTCTCCCTGCATTCAGGGGCCTTGTCAGCCAACTGCCCATCCCCTCCCAGCCCCTGCTCTAGGGAAGGGGGCCCAGATACAGGCAAACTAACCCCCAGATGCTTTGCTTCCTGAGACTTGGGGACTTGGGGGGCTCACAGGCACAACCCTTCCCAGTGGTGCTCTCCACACGCAGTGCCCAGCCAAGCCCCCATTCCATAAAAACTAAAGTGTCCTCACCAGGCAGGAATGTTGCTGTGGGAAGTGGGAGGGCAAGGCAGAGGGGACCTTGGGCCAGCGCCAAGGTGTCTTGACCACACTGAGCACCCCCCAAACAGCCACATGAGGAGTTCTCAGACTATATGGATCCTGCCCACCACCAGGACATCCACGTGCCAGGCTGCTCACGGCCCTCAACTTCCAGGCTGACAGGGTTACACAGGGCTTCAGAAGGGAAAAGAAAACTTTTCTACTTTCTCCCCAGCACCAGTGGCTGGAGTCTGCTGGATCTGCCAGTAGAGGTCGCTCCTGTCCAGTCCCACAGTTCCCCTTGGTCCACTCCATGCCCACCCCTCCTGCCCACCTCCTGAGGCCAGCTGTGACCAGGAGTTGCCTGCCCAAACATCACTGAAGACCCACGGTTCGGTCTAAACTTCCTACAGGGCCTCCTCACAGGCCTAGCTCAACCCTTCAAGCTCAACTTGGGTTTCCCCTTGGATGGATATGAGCCTGGGCCTGGGGCCTCTCTGAGTGGCCCCTCTGAGCACTGTCTCTGCCCAGGGCCGGCTCCTTCAGACCACGATCTCATCTGGCGAGTCCCCATGGGACCTGAGGCTCCCCAGTCCAGCCTCTGGAACCCCTACCTCCTTTGCTTAGCTGTGCAGGGGCCTCCCAGGGCTCAGGCTCTGGGCCCCTCACCCACAGCTGCACCCGCTCAGCCACCAAACAGACACTCCAGGGCAGATTCCCATGGGTTGTGGAGGGAATCCCCAAGGGCAGCATCAGCTGCAGCAAACCTCTCACACCCTCCCCCAACCATCCAGGGGCTCAGTTCCAGCCTAGACCACACAATGGGGGCTGTGTCTGATTGGCAGCTCAGAGTGGGCGGGGGCGGCAAGGTCTCCTTTCACCACAACCAGCTCCTCATTTTGCTTGGTGGGGGTGCCCAGCAGAGGTTTGCCAGCTGCTATACTGCCTGGCTGGGGCGGAAGAATCCTTGGGGCCAGGCCAGGGCACCCAAAGGGTCAGTAGTAGCCCAGGGCCCCAGCCAGGAGGCCACCAGGTTTTATAGATGGCCAGAGAGAGAAATACCAGCACAGTGGTGTCCCTAGGAGTTGGGAGACTGTGAGTCCCGCTCTGGGAAGCAGGGCCTGCTCTCCCCAGGCCTCAGGCACGCAAGGCCTGGCTTGAGGCCTGGGCCAATTGGCAGTGCCCCACCCTAAGTGAGGGACCATGTGCCTGCCTGGGCTGGGTCCAGGCACCACCTGGGGGAACATCTTTCATGCTGGGAGTCACTAGGCAGGCATGCAGGTGGAAATTGGGCCTCCTAGCCATCACAATGGGCGTGGAGCAAGGAGCCCAGACCGCTGGAATCACCTGTGAAATCACCTGTGAATCTGTCCCCAGGGCAGGTGCCTTTTCAGGCAGGTACACACCCCCTCTCTGGCTGACTGGCTCCGACCCCTCCTGGTCCCACTGGGCCCAGCTTGGGGATGGTTGGTGGGGGACGGGGTCCATCCCTGACAGCAGGTCCCTTTGGTGACCCTGCCTACCGTGTCACGGCATGCCAGGCTTGGGAGGGAAACTCCGGGAGGCACTGGACCAGCTGCCAGGAGAGCCCCGCGGACAAGCTGCGCCTCTGCTACCCTGTCCTGTTGGCATCGGCGGGGGTTGCAGGCTGACGCCCATCCCAACGCCCCTGAAGCCGCCCCCCGGCGGGGCTCCGGGCGGAGGGGTCTCCCATCCGCGCCCGCGCCCGGAGGAGGGCGCCGGGCCACGCCGCGCGCCGCCGCCGCCGCCGCCGCCGCCGCCTTTGTTCCGCGGCGCTCCAGCCGCCCGCCAGTCCTACCTGGAGTGGAGGCGCCTGGTGGCCGGGCCCGGGAGCTCGTCGGCCGCGGGTGGGGCCAAGCCCGCCATGGGTCGGGGACGCGCGAGAGCCGGGAGCGCCCCCGCGCCGCCGCCGTCCCTGCGCCCGCCGGTCCTGCGTCCGCGCTGTGTCCGTCCCTCCGTCTGCCCGCCCGTCCTCCCCCGCGGGAGGCGCCGAGGAAGTGATGTGCGCGGGGCGCCGCCGCCCCTCCCGCCGCCGTGGCCGTGATGTCACCGCCGCCGCTCGGGGAGGGGGCGCGGACCGGCGGGTAGAACCCACGCCGGGGGAGGGGCGCGGCGGGAGTGCAGGGGAGGAGGCCCCCTCTTCCACACTCCTGCACCTTGAGCCTGCTGGGCCCCCTGGCCTTTGGCGGGTAGGCGCTCCTCCCCCTTGGTGGTCGTCTGCCCCGCTTGTCCAGCCCAGTGCTGCCTCCCGCTTCTTGACCTCTGGCAGGATGTACAGGCCAGGCCAGGAGATGTCTGGCTGCCTGCTTTAGCTAAATCTGGGGCACTGATGCTGGATCTGTGGGACCGCTGGCAAGCTTCCACCTAACCACTCGCACCTCTGAGACCTTGGGTAACCACATCACCCTCCCAGCCTCTTCCGAAGAGTGGGGTGCATCTAGCTGCCTTCTGGGACAGCCCTGCAGAGGTGGAATGGGTCTAGGCAGAGTAGCCAGGCCCTGCCCCCCCAGGGTGCCTAGCACTCTGCCCCTGCTACCCCTTCCTGATTCCTGGGAGTCCCTGGGCCAGGACGTGGGATGTGCTGTCACCCACCCTTGCCCCAGCCAGCTAGGTGCTTGTGCGGGTGCACAGTAGCTTCTGTCTGGTACTGTCCTGCTCCCTGGGAGTCCCAATCACCCCTGGTCTAGTCAGAAGACTCCAAACCCCTGAAAGGCCACTGTGACCCAGGGTAGGACAGAAGCAGGAAGTGGGTGACATTCCTTAGGAGCTCTCCCTGTACCCGCCCTTCCCAGGGAGAGCTGCCCCATGTGAAGGACAGGCCAAGGCCACCCTGGCCCGACCCTCCCCAAAACGCAGCCCACAGGACAGTGGCTTCGGGCAAAGGGAAATAGAAATGAAAACAAACACAAGCTAACCAGGGGCTGCACCCGCTGGCTACTTTGCTTTCTCCTCTGGAAGAGGCCGAGGAGAATGAGAACCATCTGTGCCTTGGAGCCATCGTCAGGCTTGCAACCATCCCACTGGCCTTCCCCCCAGAACCTGAGGAGCCAGACCAGCCTTGCTGCAGCCTGAGTGCAGGCTGCTGGCCACTGGCAGGGTGGACAGTGGGGCTGGCTTGGCACCACGCTTGTTTGCCGTGGCCCTGAGCAGAGAGCAGGCCCAGGATTCCAGCTCTGGACTTGCAGCTCTGGACTGGGCACCCTGAACTGATGTTGTTGAAGGCAGGGGCTCTATGGGTGGTGGGAGGCCCACAGCCACCCCAAGTTGGCAGCCAGGGCCCTGGTGACCATGAGGTCCTGTGAGTGACATATGTGAATGGGGACCTCGTGGCCACATAGCAGCCACCACAGGAGAGCATCTTCTTTCCTCCCTGCCCGAAACAGGGAGGCCGGGTTGTGGCATCTCACCTTTGTGTCAGAGCCACAGATACCCAAGTTGGCAGGCTCTGTCTCCTCCCACTACTGTATGACGCAGCACAAGTGCTTTCTTCTCTGAACCTCAGCTCTGTCATGGGTTCATGGGGCTTCCCATCTTGCAAGTCATGAGGGGTCAATGAAGCTTGGGGTCCAGTACTGGGCACACAGGGAAGGCTGCTGGCCTGACGCTGCCCTTGCCGTTGTGCCAGGCCCTACTGGGCCCTGTGTCGGTCCCGGCTGGAGTGAGGGCACATCCCTGACCACCTACATTTCTGTCCAGGGACCCAACTTTCTTCTGCCGAGATACTCCATGAAGAGGGCCTCATGAGATGGAATGTGACAAGGGCAGGCTCCAGGTGACAAATCCAACACACATTGCCTGTATGGAGAAGAGGTGTCCTGGGGGCACCAGCTCTCATCACCACTACCACTAGACACTCCCTTGCTCCGGTCCATTCTGTTGTCCCTCTGCTCGGCCTCCCAGGCACTTGCTGCCTGTGCTCACCCGGTCACCTCATTACATGCCGCCTTGTAAATTCTCCTCTGCTCCAGCCAGGCAGTGTGCTCCCCTAGAGGCCTGATTCCCAAAGAGATATTAGAGGGAAGAAAAGCACTTCCCACTCTGGATGCATCTTTCCAGCTCCCCCCCCACACACACACAGGGAGCAGGGAGGGATGTAGACAGGCCTTCAGCAGACTGTCCAGGGGAGGCACCACCTCCCAATGCCCCTTGAGGGAGCCAGCCTAGCTGCTGCATCTGAAGTGCCCAGGGTTAGTACTGGTTCCAGTGTACCCAGAGCCCTGCTCATTGGCAGTCATGGTCAGCACCACCTCCATCTATGGGCCCTTGCCCTACCTGCCCATGGTCACCTAGCCTTCCCTGGCACGCACCACACCATTCATCCACACTCCCGATTTACAGATGAGGACACAACAGTGGCTCATCCAAGGTCTCCTGGCCACCAGGCTTTGGGGAGCTGAAACCAAGCTTACCCTGACTCTAGTCCTTCCCTGTTCCCGACCTCTCTTCCTGGATGATCCTCATAGCAGGGATAGTGGCGCAGTTGCAGAGTTCTTGGCTAAGTCCTGTGAGTGGGATCCTGGGCTCTGGAAAGAGGTGGAGACTCCAGGATGGTGTGGTCCCTGTGGTGAGGGCCTGGCAGTCAAGGCAGCCAGGGACAGGACACTGGCCCATGGGCCTCCACAGGACACCAGCCTCGAGCCTCTGCTGAGATTTACCGGTGTGGGAGAGTGGGTTGGAATGTCCCTGAGATGGGTGTGGCAGCCTCCAGCCTCCTGAGGCCTGGCTTTCTCCTGCTGCCACCTCCCTGGGCCCCTTCCCCAGCAAGGTGCTCCTACAGGGCCTGGCTGGGGCTGGGAGAGGGACAGAACCCAACCTGGGGACCTGATAGCTCTGGGCCAAGCTCTGAGATGGGTTCCAAACTGCAGAGGGGGCAGGGAGAGGGAGGGAGACCCAAACACACACACACACACACACACACACACACACTTACATAAAAAGAACACCCAGTTTCACCACTGTTTCTTAATAATCTCAAATGAAAAGAACACTTGGTTTTATCACCATTTCCAAATAATCTTGTTGCCCTGAGAAGGAGCTTATTTTCCCTCAGTTGTGGACCTGTGTTCCTTCCTGTTGCCCTAAGACCCATGATAGCGTCACCCACTGCCCATCCTGGAGGGTGGAGACTGCAGACAAGGTAGATGGGCCCAGGAGGAAACAGTGTGTCCCACCCCCAAAGGCCTGAGTGCTTCATTGGAGATGACAGACAGCCCAGGAAATAGTTTAAGGGCCACGTGAAGCTGCACACCACCCACGGCAGCGTGGGACACCAGGTCATGTGGCATTCCTGGGACACTCGCTGGCAGCTGCAGGCTTTGTCACCTGGGTTATGTCCCTAGGGCTGGGAGCAGGCAGGGCACATAGGAAGAGAGCACAGGTGGATTTGACCCATGGGGACTTGTCCTGATCTCCCTAGACCCCATGCCCCACCAGACCTGGCAGACAAGGGGTGCTGTGAATGCTGGGGACACACCTGTTGCACCGCATAGGAGGTTGAGTCTGCTGTCCCAAGTCCTGTGAAGACCCTCCAAGGGAAACAGAAAACCAGATGATTTCTCCCTTTGGGGGGCTCTTATTTTTTTTTATTTTTGAGACAATCTCACTCTGTCACCCTGGGTAGAGTGCCATGATGTCATAGCTCACAGCAACCTCAAACTCGGGGACTCAAGTGATCCTCTCACTTCAGCCTCCCAAGTAGCTGGGACTACAGGTGCCCACCATAATGCCAAGCTAATTTTAGAAATGGGGTCTCACTCTTGCTCAAGGTTGTCTCAAACTCCTCAGCTCAAGCAATCCACTTGCCTTTGCCTCTAAGAGTATTGGGATTACAGATGGGAGCCATAGCACCTAGCCATTTGGGGAGCTCTTACCCACAAACAGCACCCCATTCCCTAGGCAGGAAAGTGGAGGCATCTCTAGGGGTGTCTGACCAACCCAAAAGGAAGCTCTGCAGGTTTGGAGCCAACATCCCCCAACCTCAGAGCCACTAGTTTGTTCTCATCCCTTCACCCCTCACCCTTGCCTTGGGTCGGGCCGAGCTCCACGGGTGTGGTGTGGTGGAGTTTGGGTGCATGGGCTCCTGCAGCAGGGCCTCCTACTCCCTCTGAGGCCTCCAGCTCCCCACGGACCACTCCTCACTCACTGGGATCAACACTGGAGAGCAGCTTTCTGCATTTCTGAGGCCTCCTCCCTGCAGGAAACTGAGGAAGTGGCTGTGGGTCCCCCCAGTGTGCAGGGCCCAGAGATGTGGGTAAGACGCACCAGTCTCCATAGGCCTTTGGAGAGACGGCAATGGGACCTCCCTGCTTCCACGCCCGGGCTCCAGGCCCATGGAGCCTTCCTGTGCAGGATGTGGCTACATGTGGAGTTTCGTGGCTTGAGGCGTGCACCTCCGGAAGCAGGGCACCCTCTCTTGGCCAGGTAGTGCCCCACAGCTGGACTGGGTGGTCGCCTACAGGTTTGGATAGGGCAGTGTGTGAGTCCAAGGTCTCTGGCCCACTCCCTGCCTCCTTTCCTGAACATGGTCTGATGCAATGTTTTGGGGCCCCATGCTGGACACTCAGACACTCCACACTCCTCCAAGGGGGGTGCTGCGGGGCCCTGCAGTGCAAAGGCAAACTCACACCCAGAAAATGTACCTGGAACAGAAGAGGCCCAGTGTGGGTGATGGGGCTCCCCAAGCATGCAGCCCTCCCAGGGTTTGGTGCTGGCCTCTGGATGACTGGGCGTTTGGAGGCAGCAGTAAAGCTGGACAGAGCTCAGTCCCTCCAAGTCCTCACATCTGTTTTGCCACTGTGGCCACAGTGTTTGTGGGGCCTTCCATGGGTAGAGTGCTGTGGTGTCATAGTTCACAGCAACCTCAAACTCCAGGTTGTGTGGACAGTGACCCCGGGAGGCTGGCAGTGCTGTGTGCTTAGTTTTCGGTATCTGAGATTCTCTCTGGCAGCAGTGACTGTGACGCACCCTTCCCACTCCCATGTCCCCGTCCGCACACCTCTGCCCAGATATCCTTCTCTGGATGGTCAACCTTCTCCCTTTCAGGACCCTGACCAGCCTGTGAGGCCACATGCTACTGCCCGTGACTCCATTACATTCTTCCCTCTTGCCATTACCCTTCTCCTGCCCTAGGGACAGCCAGGGCAGTGGCAGGGTTTCCCCCAAAGGCTGACCTCACCATGACCTTGTGGGGGCTCCTCAAGGGAGACTGACCTGCAATCTCTATCTCTGTCTCCCATTCTTAGCCGAGGGGGCCAGCCCTCCCCCCCAGCTGGTCCCGTGAGGCCTCTGGACAGCCAGGGCCGTGGGGATGGGGTACCTGTTCTGTGGCTCTGCCTTCTCTCCCCATGCTTGGTTCTGATGCACCCACTCCATCTCACAGTGGCTCCTGCTGGGCCTGCCTGGTGGTTGGGTGTGTCTGACTGGACTCAGCTCACAACAGGCAGTTTGTGCCACCTTGTACTCACACATGGCCACGTGGGGCTCTCCTGGGGTCCAGTAGCACCCCAGAACTTAGTGTTCAAAAGGTGTGTGTCTCAGTCTACCTGAGCTGCACAGCAAATCATCATAGACTGGGCAGCTAAAGCAACAGACATTTATTCCTCACAGCCCTGGAGGCTGCAAATCTGGGATCAAGGTTCTAGATAATTTGGTTTCTGGTGAAGGCCCTCTTCCTGGCACAGAGAGAGCCACCTTCTCACCGTTACCACTCACGGCCTTTCCTGGGTTCTGGGGTTGCAAGAGCAAGCTCTCTGGTGTTTCTTCTTCTAAGGACGCTAACTCTATCAGATCAGGGGCCCACCCTTATGACCTCACTTAACCTTAATTACTTCCTTGCTCCAAATATGGCCACACTAGGGGTTATAGCTTCAATATATGAATCTTGAGGGACACATACATTTGGTCCTCAACAGCTCTATTTACTGCCAAGTGTAAACCTTTCTTCCAATCCTAGGGGCCCAGGCCGTGAGTCTCCCCCTGGGGCTTGCCACAAACCCCGCCAGACATCCGTCCCCAGCCTTGCCACGTGCAGGGCTGCTCTGTGGCTCTGCACCCAAACTCCTCTCAGCTCGCTGGGCCTGGGCAGGACTCCTTGCCCTACAGCCTGGACCTGCTGCTCAGTCTTTCCTGTTCTGTGTCCCGCTCATAGCTGGAAGCCTCCTTGTCATCCAGTAAATGGAAGACCATAGCCCCAGATGTGCACTGGGCCACCTCCCAGGACTCAAATAGGCCATCAGGATCTGAACTTCCTTCCCTGGTCATGGGAGGAACAAGGATCTGTGCTTTGCTTTGGAGGAGAACCCTGGGGACACCGTGACCACTGAAGCTGTGAGGTTTTTACGGATGTGCCAGGCCTCAGATTCTCTCCGAGTTTCCAACCATCACAGCCTGGTGAGTGAGCATTAGGCATGCCACTGCCGCTTGAGGCAACCACGGTCTTGGGTGCGCATATCTCTCTGAGGCCTCCTGCTTGGCAGGCCCAGCAACATGATGTCATTGACGGAAGCAGTCCACGTGATGCTCTGAAGTATGTCCAGATGGTCCAGGTAGGAGAGTCACACATGGCCCTGGGGCAGAGCTTTCAGTACGTGGGGTTGTCTGTGTCATGTCCAGAATGCCTGCCATGTCTGGTCACGATGAGAATGTGCCACACCACAGGCGTTGCCTTTGTCCTTGCAGCCACTGCAGCCCACACCAGGGAAGATACCACCTCTGTCTCTGAGCCCACCAGGTTCCCAGTAGTCCATGGTTACCGTCTAGGATCTGCTTGGCTCAGTAGGGATCAGACTGAGGGATTTATCAGGGCTGTGATGAGATCAAACCCTGCATCTTGGGTCCTCAAGGATGGCCCTCCACTTTGCCTTCTCTCTCCTCCAGACAGAAACTGGTTTTCTTTACAGTCTTGGCCAGGAAGGGGAGTAGTTTCTTAGGCTTCCTGTAACCTTCCCCACACAATCACAACAGTAGCTCTGAGCCCACAGACCAAGGATTCAACATGATGATGCCAACAGCCAAATATGTCCTCCCTGACCATGCTCTCTGGGCCGGGGCCCCGTCAGTCACCATAAGCAGAGGTGCCATCTGTGAGGATGTCTCCAGTCTCTGGGTGTCCATGTCAACCGAGCCCGCAGCCCTTCAGTGTCTGGTGGTCCCCTTCCCCCGTGGAGAAGGGCTGAGGATGTCATTACCAGGCATCTTGTCCCCACCTCTCCAGTCTGCCAGTTCCAGGTCTGAAAACTGGCTCAGGTACTAACTTGAGCAAAGATTGTGACTTTTTCTTGGGGCAACGCTTCAACTTTTCACTCCCCCATCCTTTCTTTTTTTTCCTTTTTGAGACAGAGTTTCACTTTGTTGCCCTCCGTAGACTACTGTGGAGTCAGAGCTCACAGCAACCTCAAACTCTTGGTTTCAAGAGATCCTCTTGTCCCAGCCTTCCGCGTAGTTGAAACTACATGCACCCACCACAACACCTGGCTAGTTTTCCTATTTTTAGTAGAGACGGGGTCTCGCTCTTGGTGAGGCTGGTCTCGAACTCCTGAGCTCAAGCGATCCACCTGCCTTGGTCTTTTGGAGTGCTAGGATTATAGGCGTGAGCCACTGCACCCGCCTGAGTCCCCTATCCTTAATTGATTCTGCTGGTGTAGCACATAGTTGCCTATCTACTCTGCCCAGGAACACCACGTTCTGTCAGCTCTGCAGCTCTCTGAGGGGGATACTCCTCTGACTCCACCATTAACTGTGCTATTTATAACCTCCTGGTTCTTGGCATTTTTTTTTCTTTCTTTTTTTTTTTTTTTTGTAGAGACAGAGTCTCACTTTACCGCCCTCAGTGGAGCGCCATGATGTCACAGGACTCACAGCAACCTCCAACTCTTGGGCTTCCGCGATTCTCCTGCCTCAGCCTCCCGAGTATCTGGGACTACAGGCGTCCGCCACAATACCCGGCTATTGTTTGGTTGCAGTTTGGCCGGGGATGGGTTTGAACCCACCCCCCTCGGTATATGGGGCTGGCGCCCTACTCACTGAGCCACAGGTGCCACCCTTCACCCTCTGGCCTCTGTTATTCAAGACCCCTTCATCTCTGTTGCCATTTGTAATCACCCCTGGCCTGCAGTGCTGTCCTCCACTGACCTTGCAAGGGTGGCACTCGCTGGGACCTCACTGCCACACGGAGAGAGCACGGGCTGCTCTTCTGAGCAACGCCAAGGCTACAGGTGGCACCTACCTAGAGCTGTCCCCAATGGGAAAATGTCAGGTTGTGGGACCTCTGTCTGCCTGGGGCATTGGCTGCTCCTGCTGGAGAGTGTGGGGGCCTAGGCCTGAGCCTGGAGCCGGGGCTGGCCCCAGGCCCCAGTGGGAGTAATTCCCACAGAGGGCTGATGGGTCTGGAGCCCTGCAGTGCTCTGGATGCCTTAGGAATACTGTATGCCCTCTTGAGCCCAACACCCTGGACAAGGCTTTGGGGACCAATTCCTCAGGTTATGAAGCAGATGAGTGCAGGGAAGAGCCCCAGCTGCAAGTGTCTTCTAGTGTCATAGTGTCACAGTGTCAGGGAGGGCACCGAGCCTGAGGCCTGAGATGGCAGAGGCAGAAGTGCCTCTGCGGGACCCTGCGCTGGCTTAACTTTGGTGGCTTATGAGTTTCCTGACCCTCTTTTTTTTTTTGAGACAGAGCCTCAATCTATCACCCTGGGTGGAATGCGGTGGCATTACAGCTCACAGCAACCTCCAACTCCTGGGCTCAAGTGATTCTCCTGCCTCCGCCTCCCAAGTAGCTGGGATTACAGGCACCTGCCACAATGCCCGGCTATTTTTTGGTGCACCCATCATTGTTGTTTGGCGGCCCAGGCTGGATTTGAACCTGCCAGCTCAGGTGTATGTGGCTGGTGCCTTAGGCGCTTGAGCCACAGGAGCCGAGCCCTGACCCTCTTGATGGAGAGGGAGCGCCAGGCTCACTGTGCCAGGCTCCTCTGCCAGGAGGCTTGTGTGTCCCTGAAGCTACAGTTCAGAAAGAACATGGCAGAGGAGACATGCGAGGTCAGGGTGCCAGAACCAAGGAGGAGACCCAGGGGCTTCTGCAGTGTAGGGTCCTGGTGGAGTCTGGGGTGGGGGCAAAGCTGTTTTAAAGCTCAGAGGCTCATTTGCATTCACACATTTCCTGTTAACAAAAACATGTTTAACTTGCTTTGATTCATTGTGATTTTGGGGTCTGCTCCCTTCATCATCACAGAGTTTCAGTTGGAGGTACTTTGAGGGGGCAAGGAGCTGTACTGGAAGGGGGGGGACAGGGAGGGCTGAGTCTGGATGGGGATAGGCTGCTGTGGCCCTGTGGGAGCATTGCTGGGGACACAACGGGGGGAGAGCGGAGGTGAGCGGGGATGGTTCAGAAGCTCTCAACAGAAATTCCACCCCCTTCTTCCAGATGCTGTTCAACTCTCAGGCCAGGGGGACTTCTCTCTGATGTTGGTAGACAAAGTCAGTCTGTGACCCCCCACCTTGCCCAGGATGGTATATACCCAAGCCTTGCCCACAAATGGGAATAAACCTTCAGGTGCCAGATGCTTCGGGCCCAAGTCATGGCTCTTGCCAGGAATCAAAGGACCCTCCTGGCCTGTGGTGGTTGAGGTAGGTGGTGTGGGGCTGCCAAGCTCCAGCACATGTGCTGGTGACGGCAGGGGCTGCCCCCTCCAGGCTCTCTGCCCCCTCTAGGCCCTCTGGGAGCTACCTCTAGTGTAGTCTTGCTGTGGAGCGTCCTGCTCTGGTCCAAAGAAGCCATGCCTCTCCAGGGACCCAGCGCCAGCTATGCCCCCAACGCCTTCCAGGCGGCCAGGGGCACCCCTGAGTGTTCAGTGACCCGGCCGCCTGCCAGTCTTTGTCCCCAATTCCAAATCTCCTGAACACCAGCATGAGTTTCTTGGCAAAAGACTGCCTTTCTAGAGCATTTTGCTGGGTGGGAGGGACACATCTTCTTGGGGGTGGGAGAGTGGCCCCGACCCCATCCGTGCCCACCTGCAGTGCCTGGCAGTCACCTCCCAGCCACTACGGGGAGAGGGCGCCACCTGCTGGCACCATCCCAGCATGCAATAAATCCCTCCGGGAAGAACCCCGGGTTTTCCAGGGTCAGACAGGCTGCCTGTCCCTATGGGAACTCCCCGGGCCCCCCCCAGGGCACCTGCGACCGGAGCTGGGCGGCAGTGGGGGCAATATGCCCCGCTCCACACACCGATTAGCGCCCCTGTTGGAAAACTGAAGTCTAACTCCCTGAAGTACCAACCCTAATGCGGAGGGAGCCGGAGTGCGGGAGACTGGAGCTCCCGGAAGGAGCCCGACCCCACCCAGCAGCCGGTGGCTTTGCAGAGTTTGCGTTTGATGCCGCTGGGCGTGTGTGGGTTCTATGTCCCGCGCGTCCACCCTGGCTCGGAGCCGGAGCAGCTCCGGGCTGAAAGCTCTGCTGGCTGCACGGTTGGGAATTCCGGGGGAGGATGCAGACAGGAGGGGCAGCGGGCTGGGAAGCTCCCAGCGCCAGCTCTGGGGTCTCTGGGCCGCCCCCAGCCCCTCCCCTGCCGCCCTAAGCAACACAGTGGTGGCAGGAGGCGGCCCCACCCTGCCCAGCTCTCCTAGGTGAGCTCGGAGGAGTGCGGGGAGGAGCCAGCAGAGACGCCACAGGTTTCCCTGGCAACGACCCCCCTCTGCTACACCTAGAGGCTCCCGCCACCCCACGACAGGGCGGCCAGGAGCCCTACAGCCGGTGAGTGGGATGGGGGCTCTACCTGAGCCCAACCCAATCTGCCCCAAGCACCTGGGGGAAGGGGTTGGGGGGCTGGCGCGTTTGAGGAGGGGGCCTCTCCTTTCTTTTTTCCATGCATTTAGCCAGGCACAGAAGAGCCACCATTCCTCTGGCTGCCTCCAAGGGACGTGGCTTCTCCCCACCTGGGGGCTCCCTCTGAGGCCTGGGGGCCTCCTCTGCCAGAAAGCCAGGCAGGCCCTGGAGTGGAATGCCCCTCTCCACCCCCTGGGCAGCCCTCCCTCTGGGCTCAAGTCCCACAGCCTGGCACTAGACTGTTTCTAACAAACTTTCTCTTAAGTGTCCCGGTTAAACACTGCCCAGCCCTAGATGGTTCTGCATTTGGCCCCACTTGGCAAGTCCATTCCCTGACTATAGGTGGGGGGAGAGGAGGCTGGCCTGGCCAGGAGGGCCAGCTCACAAGGACACTACCAGTGGACCCTCACTGGGCAAATGGCCTGGGCTCCTTGGGCCCACTCTGTTGGGGATGTGAGTTAAAGGCTAAGGCAGCTGGCATGGCCATGCTCCCATGGAAGCTGTGATCCCAGTGGACCCTCTGAGCCTTTGAGGATGGTTTTGGTCCTTGACATGGGAGTCTGTCCACAAGTTGAGTCCCCGGGGTGATTGCTTTGGGGGCTTTTGGCTCGGGGGAGGTAGTTCTGAGGAAGGGTCTTGGCTCTGCGCTGTGACAGTGCCCTCCTTGTCACCTGGGGAACATACTGGGCATAGGGCCTGGGTGCCCCGGATAGTGGTTGTCCACAGCCATCTGGGGTGGCCTGTGGCAGCAGAGGCTTGGTTGTTGCTGACTTTGGTCTTGGAGGAGGCTGACCAGGCCTGGGGATGTGGGGACCAGGAGGTGGCGGGCTTGGGGCCCTGTGCTGAACAGGTCCTGTGAGCTTTCAGGGTCCTGCTGCCCCATTCCTGTAGGCTTGTCTTAGATCTGTCCTGGGCAAGGGTAGACGGTGTCTCCTAGACTCCCTGTGTGGGCGGCAGGGTCACAGTTCTTGGTTGCCCTGCAGACAGCTTTGCAGGGGGCTGAGAGTGCCCAGCAGCGACCTCCTCCTGTAGGCGGCTCCTCTGACGGCAGGGCCTGCCCCTCTGGCCTCCTCCCACCCATCAGCGCTCCCGTCTGGCTTCCCCAGGGGCACCTCCTCCCAGCATCGTCCCAAATTGTGGCTATCGTGTCACCCTGATCCCACCCTTGCATCTGTCACCTCTGTGTGGATCCAGTCCCCAGGTCCTGAGCAGCCCCAAGGCCTCTGCCAGCCTCCCAGAGCAGTGGCTAGAGTGTGGGAGCTGCCTGCCGCCTCACAGCCGGGGCTGGAGGAAAAACCACCTGACTCCAACACAGGTGGCCTGGGCAGGCTGGCTGCGCTCTGCAGACCCTGGTGAGGGGAGAGTCTGTGTGTTGTGTGTTAGTTGTGTGTTGTGTATTGTCTGTTGTGTGTGTCATGTGTTTGCAGTATGTATTGTGTACATTATTATGTAAGCTGTGTGCTATTTATGTATTTTAAGTATTATGTGTGTGGTGTGTGTTGCATGGTGTATGTTGTGTGTGGTATGTGGTATGAGTTGAGCACTATGGTCAAGCTGTGATTATATGTGTGTTGTATGTTATGTATGTATTATGTAGTGTGTGGTGTATGTAAAGTTTTCGGTTATGTGTGTTTTATGTGTGGTGTGAGGTGTGTTATATGTGTGTTGTGTGTGCAGTGAACTGTGTGTACTGTGTGTGCTGTGTGAGCTGCGTGGGCTGTGTGCATGTTGTGTGTGCTGTGTGAGCTGAGCTGTGTGCTGTGTGTGTTGTGTGTGCTGTGTGAGCTGAGCTGTGTGTGCTGTGTGAGCTGTGTGTTGTGTGAGCTGTGTGTGTTGTGTGTGCTGTATGAGCTGTGTGTTGTGTGAGCTGTGTGTGTTGTGTGCTGTGAGCTGCGTGTGCTGTGTGAGCTGTGTGTGCTGTGTGAGCTATGTGTTGTGTGTTCTGTGTGAGCTGAGCCGTGTGTGCTGTGTGAGCTGTGTGTGCTGTGTGTGTTGTGTGATCTGTGTGAGCTGTTTGTGCTGTGTGAGCTGTGTGTTGTGTGAGCTGAGCTGTGTGTGCTGTGTGTTGTGTGTGCTGTGAGCTGCGTGTGCTGTGTGAGCTGTGTGCACTGTGTGAGCTGTGTTGTGTGTTCTATGTGAGCTATGTGTGCTGTGTGTGCTGTGTGTGCTGTGTGAGCTGGGTGTGCTGTGTGAGCTGTGTGTGCTGTGTGAGCTGTGTGTGTTGTGTGTGCTGTGTGCTGTGTGTGCTGTGTGAGCTGTGTGAACTGTGTTGTGTGAGCTGTGTGTGTTGTGTGTGCTGTGAGCTGCATGTGCTGTGTGAGCTGTGTGTGTTGTGTGTTCTGTGTGAGCTGTGTGTGCTGTGTGAGCTGTGTGAGCTGGGTGTGCTGTGTGTTCTGTGTGAGCTGTGTGTGCTGTGTGAGATGTGTGTGTTGTGTGTGCTGTGTGTGCTGTGTGTGCTGTATGAGCTGGGTGAGCTGGGTGTGCTGTGTGTGCTGTGTGAGCTGAGCTGTGTGTGCTGTGTGTGCTGTGTGAGCTGTGTGTGCTGTGTGAGCCTGTGAGCTGTGTGAGCTGTGTGTGTTGTGTGTGCTGTGAGCTGTGTGAGCTGTGTGTGCTGTGTGTTGTGTGTGCTGTGTGTGTTGTGTGAGCAGTGTGTGCTGTGTGTTGTGTGTGCTATGTGAGCTGTGTGTTCTGTGTGAGCTACGTGAGCTGCGTGTGCTGTGTGAGCTGAGCTGTGTGAGCTGTGTGTGCTGTTTGAGCTGTGTGTACTTTGTGAGCCTGTGAGCTGTGTGAGCTGTGTGTGCTGTGTGTGTTGTGTGTGCTGTGAGCTGTGTGAGCTGTGTGTGCTGTGTGTTGTGTGAGCTGTGTGTGTTGTGTGAGCTGTGTGTGCTGTGTGTTGTGTGTGCTATGTGAGCTGTGTATGCTGTGTGAGCTACGTGAGCTGCGTGTGCTGTGTGAGCTGTGTGAGCTGGTGCTGTCTGAGCTGTGTGAGCTGCGTGTGTTGTGTGAGCTCTGTGAAGTGTGTGTGCTGTGTGAGTTGTGTGAGCTGTCTATCACAGGGGCAGTGCGTGCTTTCATTGTACAAGGCTCAGGGTGCCTGCTGTTCTCATTGTCTGCAGGTGTGTCCCATGTGTGCCCTGTATCTGGTCAGCCTCTTGAGGGCAGGGTGATGCAGGTGCTACTTATCCCTGCTGCCCTTCCCTGGTGCCCCAGTGCCTGTGACCTCAGGGCTGGCGTGGGCAGCTGGAGCCTCTAATAAGGTGTGGGTGGGTATGGCACCCAAGGCAAAACCGAGGAGGTTTCGGTTGGGTGCCATGCCAACATCCAGGCCTGTGCCCAGCTGCTGTTGCTGCGGAGTCTCTGGTGGCCAACCCAGGGCCCAGGAGGCGGTGGGTGTGTCCTCTGCCTGCGCAGGCCTGTTCAGTCAGGGTTTGCTTTTGTAGAGATGAGGCGGTGAGAAGTAAACAGCTTCGCTAATTAGAGCAGAGCTGCTGCCAGCTTCCAGAAGGAATCCCCCCACTCCCGCCGCCCACCCAGCCCCTCCAGCCCAGACTGCAGCAGGAGTGTGGCATATGCCATGGGCTGGAGCACCAGTGAGCGTTCCCTGGTGTAGTATGGTGGGCACGCCTCCTGAGGCACTGCTGCCATGGCGCGCTGCCACCTGTGGGCTGCACCTGTGTAGTTGGTCTGGGAACCCAGCAGCAGACACGGGCCTGGGCTGGAGCCTGGTCTCTGGGGTGGGCTGGAGGAGGACAGAGGTGCCCGTGCTGCTCCCTCCCAGCTCCCTTCTTACTCTGCATCCCGCCCCCACAAGCACTTTGCCTTCTGTGTCCTCTGACTCTCCAGGAACCCTGCAGTGTCCAGGCTCCCCTGCTGCCCACTTGAGGTGCCCCAGGTCACTGTGTACTCCTGCTGTGCCTGCGGTCTGCTGGGCCAGGGGAGACAAGCGGCTGTTTTGTGGGCCTTTCCTCTGTGGACCTTTCCTCGACCCCCTCCCTGCCAGGAAGCCCACCCCTCATGTGGTGGCTGCTTGTGGCTCTGGGGACCCTGTGGTGGGGGCTGCTATTCTTTCTTGGCCCCAGCAGTCAGGAGGCTGTAGAGATTATTGACCAGGTACCTCCAGCCCTCTGACCCTGCTGGGGCCCTGGACATGTGACTGGGGCCCTGGACACTGTGTCTCAAGCCCCGCATAAAGTGGCAGTGACAACTGGACCTCTTACTCACAGGATCGTCACAGGACAATGTAGAGAAAAGGGGCCATGTGCTCAGCACTATGCCTGGTGCACTGGGGGCTCTGTAAATGCACATTTGTTCACAAGCACAGCTACAGGTCAGGGAGAGAGGGTAGAATGTGGGAGCAGTGGGTGCAGAGCCCAGTCACTTGGTGGAGGTGTTAAGGAATGGGCCCAGAGAGGCAGGCTGGGAGGTCTAGAGCACAGTGGCCAGGTAGAGGGAGCGGGTGAGGTGGGTGCCGGCCAGGAGCTGTGGGCCAGGGGCTAGGTCAGGGGCTAGGTCGGCCAGAGTGCTGGGGACAAATGCAGGCCTGGCTTGCATGAGGACACTCACTGCCCCAGGCTATGGCCTCTGCCTGGTGGCTTCTCCGAGCCTTGCTGCTGTCAGCCATTCAGCAGTAGACCCAACCTCTGGCAGAGAGAGATCAGGGCCCAGCCAGGGGTGACAGTCTGCAGGTCATGGGCTATGCCTGTGGACTGGACGTTAGTAGAGGGTCCTGGGCACGGGGAGGACCCTGCTCTTGGGAGTCTGCATGTCTCCTGATGTCTGGGTCTGGGTCTGGAAGCCTCACGGTGACTCAGGCCAGCAGGGACAGCAGCAGTTCCAGTGGGGAGGAGGGAAGGAACTGGGGGCCCCGCCCAGCTCGCAGGCAAGGCTGTGCTGCCCACCGGGTTTCAGCCCCCAGTCAGCAGGCGTTTGTTTTCCTGATTTTCCTCTTAATGACAGTAAAGCATTCACAGGGCTGGCTCTGTCCTTGGCTGCAGCCTCTTTCTGGGGAAGGGGGCCTGCAGTTGTGAGTCAGTTAAGAACCCACTGGCCATCCACTGGGAGGAGCTTGTGGCGCCCAGCTCCTCCCCTTCACTCAGATTCCTCCGCCCTCAGGGCAGGAGGCAGCTGGGAGAGCTGGGCTGGCCCTGGGGCAGGGATAGGCTTTTGTCCTTGTGAAGCTGCAGAGGATTCCTGGGGAGGCCCCTGGGGAACAGTAGGAGCTGGAAATAGTTCCGTCCTGGGGTTGCTGATCATCCTCAGGTGCCCAGGGTGGTGTGGGGGATGTGACGGTCACCCCCACGTGTCCCTGAAGCTTCCTGTGCCACCCAGCCCTGTTGCCCGGGGTGCAGCAGCCTGAGTATGATCCCAGAGGCCAAATCCGTGTGGATGCTCATCCCCAGCAGCACACGCCAGAAGGGTCCAGAAAGGCCCTGACCTTTCCAAACCTCTGTGGGCTGCCCTGCTCCCGTGGGGTCAGCTCTTTCGCAGATGTCATCAGAAAGCACACAGGTAGAATCTGCTCCATTTTAGCCTCACAAGGTGATGTCCCCAGGGGGACATGGGTGAGCTAGAGCAGTGTGGGATCCTGGCCAGGTGCTGAGGCAGAGGCAGAGGCAGATGGTGCAGAGGTGTGACTCCCTGGGCCACCTGGTATGGTCTAGGGCCTGGGGCTGGAGGGTGGTTTGGATCCTTTGGCTCTGTGCCAGAATGTCCCCACTGTAAGGGGGCTGAAGAGGAAGGGGTGGGGTGGAGGTGGCGGCACCTCCTTCCTCCTTTCCCTCCACGGCTGCTGGTGGGAAACTCCGTTGGAGACTTTGTTCATCTGACACGGGTGGCTGTGCTCACCATGACCAGGCGCCCCTTGGCTCAGAGTCCCACCCCCAGCCTTGAGTCTACATGGAGCTAGGCTTGGGCCGCATCCCAAGGCACTCGCCCCCTCAGTTCTGTAGGAAGGGGTCTTTAGAATGAGCCTTGAGGACAGCTCTCAGCTCTCTATTCTTCACAGCTGCCTAGAATCAGGGAGGGTTGCTGCAGAACACCTTTCTTTGGGGACATTTGGGAAGGGGCAACTTCCAGGTACTTCCTCCAGGGAGTAAGGTTCCCAAATCATGTCTGCACCTCCCTGCCCACCCCTGCTGCAGCAAACTCACTGTGCGCTCCAACACCTGGAGGCAGCTGGGGCGGGCTTGCCTTGGTGCCCAAGATTACACTGTCGGGGGCAGGACTAGGATTTGAATCTGGGCTCCTTCTGGGGCTGAGCCCAGGTTTGGCCAACCATACAGCTGTGACCTGCCCAACATGCTACCTTGCCAGGGTCCTTGCAAAGGTCACAGAGAGCCCACTGGGGAGCAGAGGGGCCAAGGTCTCCTGGCCGGGGCGACATCTGGCACCTCTGTGCTATTTCTGTGGGCAAAAGGGAACCCTGGCCTGTGCGGGGTCAGCCAAGGACCCAGTGACTGTTTCCATTTGCCCAGCCCCAAAGAACTGGAAGCCGGTAGGTGACGTTTTCTTGCTCAGATGTCAGGGCTGCTGGGTGCATACACCTCAGGTGGCCTCCTCTGCTCTACTCTTGGCTCCCAGGCTGACCCCACTTGGACCTGAGCCTGGAGCCCAACTCCAGCCTTGGGTCAGGCCCTGGTTCTGCCAGCCTGAACCTCACTGGGCACCCCACAAGCCTGTCCTACCCTGGCCCCTCACTGTACCCACTCTGGCCCTGCAGGTCTGGGGTGGGGCACTGTGGGGCCCAGAGCTGGAGGCCCAGGCTCCGTCGCTGAGTGACAGGGTGATTATGCTGTCACGGGTCAACTGGAACTCTGTCCTGAGCACCCAGAGGCAGCTCACTGGGGAGGCCCCCGGCTGTTGCCAGCCCAGTGCCCGGCAGCCCACTGCGCCCACCCAGTTTCAATGACTGACCCGAGGGTTTCCATCGTGGCCCAGGGGACCGGCACGGGCTGGCATCCGGAGCCGGGCAGTGGCCAGCCGGTCCCTAGCAGTGGCGGAGGCCAGGCTATAGACCTCTAGGCTGCCATGTGAAGGCCACCAGACATAGGGCAAAGCAAAACGGAGCTTGTCTGGCACCTGCTCACTCCTCTCAGCCATGCTGACCCCATTCCTGGGCCTGCTGCCTGCCTACTTGAGAGACACGCCCCAGCCATGCTCCCGTGATAGGCAGAGGCAGGGCCCCTTCTCCCTCAGGGCCCTGAGGAGAACAGTTGGCTGGAAGGCAGGCACTGAGCCCAGGTAGTGTCTGTGTGAACCAGGCGAGTGTGTGGCATGCTCAGTACACTTCCTAGAGGGCAGCCAGCTGGGTGAGGGGAGTGTGGGACGGGATTGGGGTGCCAGGGCTGCCCTGCCATATGCCTTCTGGTGGGCGGTGTGGCCCCTCCCCACTCAGTCTCCCCATCTGTAAATCAGGCTGGTCATGGTACCTACCTCAAAGGGCTGTGGTCAGAATCGAGAGGATGTCCCGGCATCTGTCAGGCCCCTCTATCCCTCTCAGGGTGTGGGTGTTCTGAGCCAGAAGAGCGGGGAGCAGGGGTGTGGGGGCCCCGTGGGGCTTCCTTGCCTGACTGGCATGTTTGCTGCTCTCTCCCAAGGGAGGACAGGCTCTATCCGTCTGCACCTGAAGATGACCTCATGGCTGCCCTGAGGTGGTCAGGGCCCTCCCAGCAGCCAGGCCCACCCTGGGAAGTCCCCCACGTATCTCAGTCTGTCGACATAGAGGAGCTAGGCCCCTGGGGGAAGTCCTGCAGCCTGCCAATGTGGTCCACAGGCCAGGAGGTCAGGGACAGGGACAGCTCCGTGTCATCAGGCCGCCTGTCTGGCTCCTCTGGGGGTCATGAGGCATGTGTGCCTCTCCACGGGTCCTGGAAGGAGAGGCTGCCTCAGATGCTGGGACCCCAGAGGCCACCCAGAAAGAGCGACCCACGGCTGGAGCAGCTGAGGGACAAGATCCGGGCACAGGTGCAGTGGCAGGGTAGCTGTGCCTCCCTGGGCTCTTCGGCACCCTCCAGCGCCTCGAGCCTCTGCAAAGCTTCCTTGCAGGTGCTCAGGAGGAAGACCCATAAGATGACCAATATCCTTCCAGCAACCCAGCACTCAGGTCAGTGGTCGCTCTGCTGGTGAGGGTGGGGCAGGCACGGCGGGGCAGGCTGTGCTGGGCACATGGGCAGACCTGCCACAGAAGCCAGCTGGCAGGTGTGTGCAGTGTGCCCTTGAGGTGGGAGCTAGTGTCCACAAGAGAGAAGCTTCTGAGCCAGTTTAGGATGAGGACGGTCCATCAATCCCTGAGTAGAGACGGCTTGGGAGCCATGGAAATGAGGGAGGGTGCCTTGGAAGAGGGGACGCAGCTGACCTCTGGGCCTGAAAGGGCTGCACGAGAGGTTAGCTGGCAGAAGCATGGTCACGTCTGTGGGGAAGCAGGTCAGGAGCACCCTGCAAACCCAGCATGGAGTTCCACCTGCAAAGATAGAGTGTGTGTCCTGGCCCTGGAGGGAGCCAGACCAGGGGTGCAACTTAAAAAGTTGCTAGGCTGGGCATGGTGGTGGCACCTGTAGTCCCAGCATCTTGGGAGGCCGAGGCAGGAGGGTCTCCTGAGCTGTTATTATGTCATTGCAGCCCAGCCTGGGGGACACGGTGACATCCTGTCTTTAAAAATGTTTCTAGGGTGGTGCCTGTGGCTCAGTCAGTAAGGCTCCAGCCCCATATACTGAGGGTGGTGGGTTCAAACCTGGCCCCAGCCAAACTGCAACTAAAAAATAGCCAGGTGTTATGGTGGGCGCAAAATAGCCAGGTGTTATGGTGGGCGCCTGTAGTCCCAGCTACTCGGGAGGCTGAGGCAAGAGAATCGCCTAAGCCAGGAGCTGGAGGTTGCTGTGAGCTGTGTGATGCCACAGCACTCGACTGAGGGTGACAAAGTGAGACTCTGTCTCTACAAAAAAAAAAAAAAAAAAAAGTTTCTAAACAGTATTGCTGTTGGGACCAAGGTAGAGACTTAATCCTCATGCTTCTTGGTGTCCAGGAACTTAACTCTTCCTGGGGAGGCAGAGAGGTGTTTTCCTCTTTCTTTTACCTTCAAGGTAACTTCTGGGATCACACAGGATTTGTCCTTTTGTGGCTATTATTTTTTAAAAAGGCAGTACAGGGTTTTTTTTGGCAAAAAAATACAGATAAACACAAAGAACAAAATAAAAGCCACCACTCTTTCCTGTGTACTCTTCTCCCCCAAATTGCCCTAGCTGACCCTTAAAGTCCTTACTTCTCTTTGTAGAAGTGGGATTTTTTTTTTTTTTTTTTTTTGAGACAGAGTCTCACTTTGTCACCCTTGGCAGAGTGCTGTGGCGTCGCAGCTGATAGCAACCTCCAACTCTTGGGCTCAAGTGATTCTCTCACCTCAGCCTCCTAAGTAGCTGGGACTACAGGCACCTGCTACAACACCTGGCTATTTTTCAACACAAGGTCTTGCTCTGGCTCAGGCTGGTCTCGAACCAGTGAGCTCAGGCAATCCACCTACCTCGGCTTCCCAAGTGCTGGGATTACAGGCTTGAGCCACTGCGCCCAGCCTAGAAGTGGGATTTCATGCATGTGCTGTTGCCCTCTTTCCTGAGCCACATGGTCTAACCGAGCTCAGTGCCCGACTCGCTGTGGGCACTGTGTAACCACTTTCCAAATGAGACACTGGCCTCCAGGCTAAGTGCTGTGGCCGTCAGGATGGCCCATGGGACGCGGGAGGCAGTCTCAGGTGGGGCATTGGTCAGAGCTGCTATTTAAAAGCTTTTGAACAGTTGCCAAACTGGGGCCTTTTCCTGAAAATTCTTCTTGGAATCTCTCTTCCCACACCGTCCCTTCTGTTCACTCTGCTCCAGGCTTCAGTGTCCTGGGTGCAGCTGAGCGCAGAGCTGAAGATAAGGCGTCCCCCCGCCAGGGCCATGAGCGCTCCAGGGCCTCCCAGCACCAGGTGTCAGGTGAGTGGCCCTGTGGTGGCTGTCCTGGTGCTCTGGGCTGGATGCTCAGGCCCCAGTGTGGACAGCACCCGCTGAGCCCCATTCATAGATGAGGACACTGAGGGTCAGAGAGGACCTGAACTGGAAAGGGGCCACTTGAGGATTTGGAGCCAGCCTGCTGTCCCCAGGAGCCTGTGTTTTAGCCCTCTGCCCCACCCCAGCAGGAAAGGGATCCAGGCAGTCCCTGAGGTGCAGAGGCACTGGGCAGGGGCCACTCCGTGCTGAGTTCTGCACAAAAGCCAAGGTCTTTCCCAGGTAGTCACACACCGGCCATAGGGGCAGACGGAGGCACTGCCCGCCTGCCTCACAGGTGTCCTGCCCTGCCTGGGAGGTGCTGGAGGGTCAGCAGTGGGGCTGCAGACTTCCAGGCAGGTGGGGCAGCGTCCAGGGGCAAAGGGCACTGCTAGGGTTTGTTCTCACCCTCATTCGTAGATGGCGAGGCTGAGGAGTTGCTTGTGGTGGGATGTGAGCCCCGCCACCTGGGCAGCGGGAGCTGTTTGAAGGCTTTAAGCATGGGGTGACAGTGAGTTTGGGCTTGGGTAGGCGTGGTCCATTGCAAGTGTAGGAACGGCGGGGGAAGCTGTCACTACAGTCCTGAGAGGCAGAATCTCCTGCAGGATACTAGAGATCCCGGGATGGGGGAGGAGTGGCTTGGGAGCAGAGGCGTCTCCAGGGCTCCTCCAGGTGCCCTGGATTCTGGTTCTCACTGCAAGGGAATTGTGTGGTTTTCCTTGGGGGAGGGGGGGAGGGTGAAGATTCTGCTCCAGTGGGCACCACGCTGGGCAGCACCCTTAAGCACACTTGTGTGTGTCCCACTCCATGTGATGGGTGAGCCAAGTGCAGATGCAGGCCCAGGGGCTGGCCAACTGATAGCAGCCGGCCCAGTGGCCTGCTGACAACTCCCCACATGGCAGGCACCCAACCCTGTCCCTGTTCCTTTGTGCTTCACAGTGAGTGTTCCTGGGGGCCTTCCTAGTGGCCCAGCTGGTCATTGTCCCTGCCCTAGGTCACATGGGGACCTTGGTCACCTAGGCCCATTGGTCACCGGCTCTTGGCAGTCTTGTTTTCATGCTCCTGCCTTTAGAACCCTCTAGAAGCAGGGCATGGAGGAGCACAGCCTGGTGGTCTTGCTATGCAGCTGTCCCCACCTCTTCTCCCAAACGCTCTGTTTTCCCAGCCTGACACTCTGTCCCTATGAAAGACTGACTCACCTCCCCGCCCCTAGCCCCGGCACCCACCTTTCTGTTCCTTGTCTCTGTGGATCTGAATGCCTGGGGACTCCATATGTGATAGCATTTTCGAGGCCTGGGGCCGCCTGCCAGTAGAGATGGGCCCTGGAGAACCAAGGGACAGGTCAAGGCCCGGACTGAGTGGTGCCCAGAGGGCTGGAGACGTCTTTGGGCCAGAGTCCTCTCCCACGCACCCCAGCCCATGGGACACCCAGTGCCCAGGGCAGGTGCAGCCCTCTCATGTAGCTCATTGGCTTCTTGGTGCTTCCTGGATACAGCCCCACCTCAGAGGTCGAATGATGCAGGAGAGATGACCAGGAGCCTCTGGGAGACGGTCCACTCTGGCTTGCCACAGCCTTCACTGTAGGATGCTGGGCAAACTCTGCCCTCTCAGAGGCTCCATTTCCTTCTCCTTCAGCCAGAGGGGGTGAACCTGCGGTGCCAAGACCCCTCTGCTCAGCCCTGGCCCCTCCTGCCCCTGACCAGATGCCTGGCAGGCTTAGTCCAGCGGCTCCCATGCTAGGCTTACTCAGGGCTGGACTGGTTCAGCTGTTTAGTGGCTCAGCAATCAGCCGTAGTACCCACGGCCTGGGCCCTCACCTGGGTGCTGGGATCCAGAGGTGGGAGGCTCCTTCCTGTCCTCAGGGCCTCTGGACCTGGAGGGAATTTGTGCACAGTGAAGTGCACTGTGAGGTGGAGGCGGGTCTGCAGGGAGCTCTCTCCGGAGCAGAAGGATGGGGGTGCGCAGATGTACCCCTGGGCCCTGTGCCATCTGCCCACCCTGACATGTAGGACCAGCAAGCAGGACCACCACGGTGCACTGATCTCAGGCTGCATTGGCACTGGACTGGAGGTGGCTGTGTGGCATCTCAGTACTCACCTTCCTCCCTTCCCTTCTTTCTCCCTAGCAGAATTTCTAAAGACAAAGCCCAAAAGAAGCGCTAGCAGCTCTTGCAAAAGAGAGAAGGGCCCTGCGTCGCTGTCCCCCAGAAGAGCTGCCACAGACAAAGGTAAGGCCTGCTGATCTGAGGCCCCAGCAGGGCTGGAGGCAGGGTTATGATCATGTTTGCTAGATGGACAGGCGGCTTCTGTTTCTGGTGATGGGGACAGCCAGCTGCTCACAGCCACCTGGACTGCTGTGTACACAGGGTTCTGGGGCACCTGGGAGCAGTAGGGGCCCAGCCTGAGTGTCAGAGTCATTGTTTCAGTAACCGGCAACCTGGGTCGCCACTAGGGTGCAGGTAGCTCCTGCCTGGGCAGGGGTGAGTCCCTGGTGATGAAGAGAGGGTCTTTTGACTATATAGACCTGGCAAGTTTGTCAGGACAGGAGGCCACTCAGCCAACACTGGCCACATGCCCAGCTTGCTGCTGCTCTGAGTGTTAGCAGATGCCTGGGAGGGCGCGTGGGTCTGGTCGACTGAGGTGTGTATTTCTTACACAGTGTCACTTGACAAGCTGAACAGCTGGTTGAGGGAGCCGGTTTCCTTGTCCAGCCTGGTCTGGGACCTAAAGTTCCAGGCAGTGAGCCCAGCGCATGTAGTGGGAGGAAAGGCCGTGGGTGGTCCCGCTCTCTCTAGCACCTCTGGGGACTGGACCGGTCACTGGGGCTGCAAGTCAGCCTGGCATTTGTGTGATGACGAATTCCATAGATGTGTCCTGCAAAGTCCTGTTAAGTGGTCTGTCAGTGGTGAGCCAGGGATCACAGAGAAATTTTAAATTCAGGAGTCTCCTCCTCAAGGACCAGGCAGGGTGTTGGTGCCCTGCTAAGACTCAGTCGCCCACCTGGGCACAGTTTTTGGAGCTTGTGGGATGAACCCAACAGGTGTCCCTGCCCTTGGGCTGGATCCACTAACCCCAAGGAAGGACTGGATGTGGGTGTGAACAACAGTGGGACGGAACTGGGCAGAATTCTCTGGAGCATTCCTTTGGAGCAGCTTCCAGGTTGGGGGCAGGGCTGCTTAGTGACTGGCTTGTGTGTGCACTGCGCTCTGTGGGGGTCAGCTCTTGCATCTGGACGAGGAAACTGAGGCTGGGGGGGTTGTTGGCAGCATGCCCGTGGCCACACAGGTAGAGCCAGGGCTGGGCCCTGACCCAATCCAGCTGTAGGCCTGTGCTTCTGACCTGAGAGCCCAGCCGTGTGTACCTAGGGCTATACCTGGGCACCTTGTCAAGACCCATCCTCTGGGCCTGGCCTCTAGGACCACCAAACCATAGGGTTTCGGAGACCCCAGCAAGCGCCCCCCAGGTGGGGAGAGCACTACCTACTGGGCTGAGGTCAGCTAGGTGGTACCCTCAGTCTAGGGTGAGCAGCAGCAGCAGCCAGCATGCCTCAGTTTCCGCACACTGCCTGAAACCACAGTCTTGGCCGTGGGACAGGCAGTGGCTGGTGTGTGCTGTGTCCATGCTGGGTGCCTGTTTCTGTCCAGTATTGTGGGCATCCCGTCCTCTGCTCTCCTGCTCTTGGGCCAAGCAGTGGCTTCCACTGGAAAAAATAAATACCCACCTCTGTTCCCTCACTCAGCCGCAGGAACTCACGTGAGCTGGGAGGCTCAGCAGGACCACGTAGTCTTAGGTCAGACGTGCTTTTTCAGCTGGACCAAAGGTGATGCAGGAGAGGAAGGAAAACATCCAGTGGGATCCAAGCAGGAGGGCCGCAGGGAGGCACCCGGATGGTTCCGGAAGGCCCTCTGCCAAAATGTAAAATATAGCAATTTTCTGCATCATTGTCTTCTCCCTCCCCCAGGCTTTTGGTTTGTTTTACTTTAATGGCTCTCTTGAAAAATGACCGGCTTTCTGCCTGACACAGGGTCAGAGGGCGTGCCAAGGGGCGCATTCATCATCGTAACCGCCGTGTCACCTTGGTGGTGTTGACCATTCATTTCTGTCAGTGATGAAGTCACAGCAGGCTAAGGAGAGATGAGTTGGGGTTCAGAGGTCAGAGCCACAGGACTTGGGAATTGGATGAATTCGAAATTTGCTGTAGTTAACAAAAAATTAAATCACAATAGTTATAAAATATTCATCCATTTGGGCCGAAGGAAAATGAAGCCCAATATTTAATTTCAGATTATACCACTCACTTTGCATTTTTTATCATAGATTAGGCCAGCCCGGGAACTTTGACAGGGCACTTGGGGACTTCATCCGTTTCCATAGATTAAAAATCCTCTCGTAAAAAAATTAATTGCCATTAAACTGCTCAGTAGAAGAAAAAAATGTGCCCATCAGGACCCATTTATCGACTGGGACCCCTCTGGCTGGCTAATGGGGAGGCTCAGCCGTGGTGATGGAGGGGCCTGGTGGGCGGCCCCTGCCCAGGGCAGGGTCTCTGGCCGGCGCTGTGAAGGGAGTGGGGCCAGTTTTGTACTGGGGAGCAGCTTGTAGGGTACAGCAGGAAGCTCTTGCTGGGAGCCTGACCCCACTGGGCCCACCCCTACCCCAAGTGTGGCCAGCTAGGCCATGCTGGCCTCAGTTCTGGCCTTTGACACCACCCTGAGCCTGACCCTTTCCAGGCCCAGCTCCTGTGATGGTAATGACTGCTCACTCCTCTCAGCAGCCCTGTGGGGAGGTGCTGTTGGGTCTGCTCCCTGTTTTACAAGTGGGGAAAATGAGGCATGGAGAAGTTAAATTACCTGCCCAAGGCCCATAGCTGGTGAAAGGCAGGGTCAGGCTTGAGGCCAGGTCTGGGGTTCCTGAGACCACACTCAACCCTGGGGCTTTGGGAGCCAGTCCTCGAGGGGGTCTGGGGGCATGGCTCTACAATAGTTCATTCCACTTTCTGGAGAGAAAGCCTGGCTTATGACTGATGGTTGGGTCAGGGCAGTTTGAGGAGGGTGCCATGCCCGGGGAGTGCTAGGAAATCCCTGGTTCAGTCTGGTTGCTGGCCTGGGCATTAGCTCTCCGGAGAGTCCCTACCAGGTTCCCTCTTATCTGCAGACATCCTCTTCCCTGGGAGCAGGGCAAATCTCGGCTGAGACCTTGCTCTGGTCTTGAGCTCAGGCCATGCAGTGGTACCACCATGGGCTGGCCCCAGGAAGGTGTGTGGACACGCTGTGGGTCCATGGCATGGGGGCTCCTGGCTGTGCAGAGCCTGCTGAAGCTGGCACAGCGGTTCCATGGTCAGCCGCACATGTGTGAACCTGCAGCTGGCATTGCTTCCCGCGTTTGCCGAGGCCCTTGTGGATGGGTCTGTCATAATGGTAGGGTCAGTATTGGCATTTGGTGAATGTAATCTGGGATTATGAAGTAAAGCCATGATAAACGATGTTTATTATGTGACAGCATTTATTAAAGAAAGCTCATTTGTACTTGGGACGTGCTAGTCGTTTATTTCCGCGATGTTCGGGCCCTTGTCCTGCCAGCCTGGAAGTCTTCATTGATTCCGCCCCTATTGCTGCCGTCTCTCTCCACCTTAAAAATGGATTAATTTCCCCTGGCTCAGCGCACACGCTCCACAATAACACAGCCTCCTACCCTGTGCTGAGCCCTGGGTTTGTGGTGGCTCCCAGCCTGTCATTATTATCACTGTTGCTACTGACCAGCATGCCCTGGGTACGAGCTGTGCACCTGGGCTCGACAGGCACGTCACAAAGCTGCAAAGCAGCTCGTATTACCTTCGGCTTACCAAAGAAGATAAGGGTCAGAGAAGTCACTTGTTTGTGGTCATCCTGAGATTCAACCTTCCCCTGGCTGGCTGGGGCAGAGAGTCTGGCTCTGCCCCCACAAGAGTCTGGACGTGAGGGATCTCACCCTGATTCCCTCCAGAAACGTGGGAAGTGGCTCCTGGGCTGCGTGGGACCACCAGCCTCCCCATGTGGGCCCCCCGTACCCGGCTGTGCGTGCGTTTTCTCTGTTTAAGATTCTGAGTCGGTTGGTGTTTATGCCTGGAGAAGCGGACAAGCTCTGGTGAGGATGCTGCTTGGGCCCCCTCCCGCCCTCCCCAGGCTCTAGAGCAAGGCATTCTCAAGAAACCCGGCCCTCACTGTGGAATTAGGTACCATGTGCCTCTGCCACGGGCCCTGTCCTGCTTTGCTGTGGCATCTGGGGGGTGGGCACAAGTGAGGAAGCATCCAGTCTCCGTGCCACCTGGAAGGGGGAGGTGTTGGAGCATCTCCCAGCAACCTGCCAAACACCCTCCAATCTGTCATCAGCAGGGGACTCTGGGAAATAAGTGTTCTTAAAAGCTTAAGAAGAGGGTTTCTGAGCCGTGAGCAGTGGCTCATGCCTGTAATCCCAGCACTTGGGAGGCTGAGGAGGGTAGATTGCCTGAGCTCACAGGTTCGAGACCAGCCTAAGCAAGAGCAAGACCCTGTCTCTAAAAAATAGCTGAGTGTTGTGGTGGGCACCTGCAGTCCCAGCTACTTGGGAGGCTGAGCCAAGAGAATCGCTTAAGTCCAAGAGAGTTTGAGGTTGCTGTGAGCTGTGACACCACAGCACTCTACCAGGGCGACAAAGTGAGACTGTCTCAAAAAAAAAGAAAAAAGAAGAGGGTTTCTGTCACTGAGGTGCTTCCTTGTCAGCTCTTGGGCAGGGCCTGCCATCTAGGCCTTCTCCAGGGAGGGATGCAGGGCAGGAGCTGGCAAGGGCTCCCTGAGACACCTGATGCCTCTCTGCACATGCTCAGTTACTGTGTGTCCAGAGTGGGTAGCTCCATGCCAGGTGCCCGGCACAGCCTCGCTACCCACACATGGCACTCAGAGGGCCTCTGAGGTGGGAAGTGCCTGAGGGCCTCCCCAGCCCCCTGTGGCCACCCCTCTGGGTGGGAGAGCTGGCTTTGCTCTTCCCTTCCTGCTGGCAGTTCCTGATGCCCCATGGCTGCCTGTCTTTGCAGGGGACAGCAGGAAAGTTGTGGCGGCTGACCGCTCGCCTGTCCGTGCCCAGCCACCCTGTCCTGTCTCTGCCAGCAGCAACCTGAGGGTGTCTGAGAACACACCCAGCCTGGCTTCCTGGGACCAGCCAGTGACAATCCACACCGCTATGGCCATCCTACGAGACCTCCGCCAACAAATTCAGGCTGGGCTAGAGCGGGCCCGTGGCCCCCAGGGAACACGGGAGCATAGACGGTGGAAGCCGAGCTCGCAGGATGTGGCTTGGAAGGCTTCGCAGGGTCCCCAGAGTGCCCCAGATGCGCAGAGCTCCTTCAGCAAGAGTCTTTGGAACATGACAGAAGTGAAGCCTTCCTCTCTAGAGAGGGCTAAGAGCCTGCGCTCATGGCAGTCCTGGAGCTCCTCCGCCAAATGGGCGTCCGGTCCACAGACAGCCTGGGCAGCCTCAGGACAGAACCCCTCCTCCTGGAGACCTGGCCTCTCGAAGCAATCCTGGAGCACATCAGCTGGGCAGGTCTCTGGTGTAAGGGCCTGGGCATCCCCAGGACAGAACTCCTCTAGGAGACCTGAGAGTCCTCCTGAGAGGTTGGGGTCCTCTCAGCAACCCTGGAGAGCTTCCTGTCCGCAGAGGGTCTGGACAGCCCCAGGACGCCATCCCTCCTTCCAGAGGCCTGGGAGCCCCCAGCGGCCCTGGAGTGCCTCAGCAGGGCAGGCCTGTTCACAGAGGACCTGGGCATCTTTCGAAGACTGGGAGGCCCTGGGCCCCAGACCGTGGAGCCCTCTGGAAAAGCCGAACCCTCGTGCGCAGTATTCCTGGAGCACCTCCTTCACACAGAGGGCTGGAGCTCCATGTAGGGGCAGAGGCGCCAACTCCCCTCCCCTGGGAGCCAGGCCTGGCTGGACAAGGCCCTCCCAGAGCGTCCCGCAGAACCCACTCGGAAAGAAGGACGGGCTGAGACCTCGAGGGCTCCTGGGACACCAGCACAGCTCTGAGTCCTTGCGAGAGTTCATGCGGCAGAAGGCACAAGCGCGAAGGCGGCAGGCCCAGGAGGAGAAGGCCTTGGCTGCACGGATGCAGGAGCAGAGGAAACAGAGGCTGCAGGAGGTCTACAAGAAGCAGAGGGAGGCTGTCCTGGGCAGAGCAGTCCGTGTGGTTTCCCAGACCACCCCTGGCATCGTGACCTTTGTTCCCAGTTCTGCACAGTCTGGGGTACGTGCCAGGGTGGGTGAGAGTGGGGCGTTCAGTGTGGGCTGGGGCTCCTGGCTGCTGTTCCACCCTGGTGGCCCATGGGAGTGGGTGAATGGGGTGCAGCCGTGCTGGGGCAGCCTGCTGTTAAGTCATTTTAGATACCCCTGCACTGTGACGCTTCCCCTTGGGGGCGATCCCAGAGATGGGAGAGGCTCAGACATTGGGCACCTTTGCCCCGGGGGGTGGGGTGGGGTGGTGACTCCCACAGAGTTCGCTTCCCTTTGGCAGAGAGTCCCTGCACACTCCAGAGGGACCTCATGACCTGTGTCACAGCCCCTCAAGTGGGGACCCCTAGTTCCTGAGATCCCCAGGGGAAGCCAGGGCCCAGCTCCAAGGGTGAGAGAGATGGGGGCTCTTCTGGGGTCTTCTGGCGGGGGAGGGGGGGTTACTGCTTCCTCCTCTACTTTAGAGCATGGAGTCAGTGGTGCCGGAATGGAGCAAGGTGACATCTGGCATGGTGCTGGGAGATCAGGAGACCCCAAGCAGGTGGGTATGAAGGTGCAGGCGCTGCCCACACTGCCTGTGGCAAGGCCAACTCCCCCTACACTGCGCTGAGCAGGCTGTCACAGATTAGTTTTCACTGAGGCAAGAGTCACATTCAATTTAACCGCTTGGGTATTTGTTTTTCCTTATTTATTTATTTTTTGTGTGTGTGAGTTTTCTATTCCTTTGTTGCCCTGTGATATTATGAACTTAACCATTTTAAAGTGCACAATTCAGTGGCATTTAGTAATTCACACTGTTATGCAGTTGCCCCGCAATCTAGTTCCAGAACATTCTGGCAGACCCTGTTGCTCGGTCGCCCTCCCTCCAGCCTCTGGACACCGTCCCCTTCCTTCTGTTCAATTGGCCTGTTGCTGACTGACGTTTCACGTGCACGGGGTCTGAAGGTCTGGATCTGTCCCTCTCACTGCGCGTCTGTATCATACACGTGCCTCCTGTCAGAGTTTTGTTCCTTTTATGGCTGAACAATATCCCGTTCTATGGAGAGGCCACGTGTGGTTCATCCGATCATGTGCTGATGGACGTGGTTGTTCCCAGCTCTTGGCTACTTGGGTAATGCTGCTGTGAATATGGTGTTCTTATCTCTCTTGGGCACGCACCTGGGAGTGGAGCTGCCAGGTCCTGTGGTGACTCTGTGGGATTGTGTGAGGCACCTCCTTCGGTCTTCCACGACAGCTGCAGCCTTGGACATTCCCACCAGCCATGGACAGAATTCCGATTTCCCCACATCCTTTCCAGTTCTCTCTTTGTCTTGCTTTGTCTTGATGACCACGTGTTTGAATTGAACCATGCCCTCCCCTTGAAGCATGTGGGAGTCTAGAGAACTCGCGACATTTTGCTAGGGCAGCTGAGCATGGGTCCTGGGAGGGGCTTGGGTTTCCAGTGCTCACTCTGTGGAATTCCACAGTGGGTCTCAGACTGGTGTTAGGTGCTCCCTGGCCAGGCCCCATTCCCACTGTCTGTCACGGAGCTCTCAGCCAGGCTTCCTGCACACGCTGGCTCAGGTGAGCAGGAAAGCTGGCTCAGAAGTGGAATGGTGGCTCTTGTCTGCCATGAGCATCCTCCTCTGAGCTCCCCCAGGACAACACAGCCCCCTTGGTGCAGTTCAACAGCTGATGCTAGGAGAGAGGCCTCAGCTCCCCACTTCTTTGCAGGACACCCCTTCCCTGACACCTGGCTCCTCTCTCTGGCCCCTGTTCATTCCATTTTGTCTTGACAGTGCTTATTCCTGGACCGCCTGAGCCTCGGAGTCTGCATTTGTAAACCTTGTGAGAGCAGACTCTGGCCCTGAATGTGCCTGAGGGGGCGTCCATACCCTGAGCACACTCGCAACCCACACCCACACCAGGGCTCACTTCCCCAAAGGCAGCTCCACCCTGGCTGGCTCCTTAGCTCACAGCTGCTGCCAAGGTTTGTTCCCATCCTCACAAGAAGCTATGGGTCTTTCATTTCACCTCATCTCACCTTTTCCTTTCTTTACCACTTAAAAAACTGTGCTATATGCCTGTAACACAAAGCTTACCAACTTTGCCATTTTTAGGTGTACGATCAGTGGTATTAAATATGTTTACAATGATGTGCAACCCTCACCACCCTCCTCTTCAGAGCTTTCCATCCTCCCAAACTGACACTCTGTTCCCTTGAGACACTCCCTAGTCCCGTCCCCAGCTCCGGTGCCTGCCTTTCTATTAAACTTCCCCTCTCGATGGGTCTGACAACTTGGGACCTTGTCAGAGTGGGGTCACCCAAGATTTGCCTTTTGTGTCTGTCTTATTTCACTCAGCAGGTGATGTAGCGTGCACTGGAATTTCCTTCCTTGTTAAGGCCGAATAATGTCCCATTGTGGCTGGACCACCTCTTGCTTATTTGTACATCCCTGAGTGGACACCGAGGTTGCTGCCCTGATTTGGCTGGTGTGATTGAGGTGGCTATGGACCTGGGTGCACAAAGAGCTCCCTGAGACCCTGCTTTGGTTCTTTTGGGTGGAGACCTGGAGGAGGAATTGTGGGATCACACAGCAACATCTGACACTTCTTTAGGAACCCAGGATGCTGCCCGTAGTGGCCACGCCAGTGGGAGGGGTCCCGGCTTACACCCCAGCCCACATCTGGTCCCGTTCTTTGCAATGGTTGCACTGTTCTGTTGTGTAGCGTCTCCCTCATCCCTGTGGGCAGTCATGGGTCTGTCACAGATGCCACACAATGCTTGTCCCTGCACACATGTGCTTTGCACATAGGACTGAGCTGGCCCACACTTCTTTCCTGTAGCTTCTGCCTGTGTTTAAACAGAGCCGGGAACCACGCTGAGACCCTGGAGCCCCCCAAGACGAGAGGTCCCCAGGATGGCTGGGACGGGGCCCCTGTGCTGCTGCCAACTGCTTCCTCCCTGGGCTGCGAGGAGCTCCAGGACCTAACTGCTCACCACAAGCCCCAGGGGCTGTGCATCTACCTGGACCCCCAGGAAGTGGACCTCCTGGGTACTTCCAGGCCCCTGCACATGCAACATAAGCAGGCGCGGCTGCAGGCGCTGGAGACCACAGCCAACACTCTCAAGCAGCGCATCGACAGCCTCACTGCAAAGCTGCACAGGTCCGAGGAGCCAGATGCCACCCCAGACCCAGCCTTGGACCTGCTGCCCTCGTACCCCAGCACTGTGCCTGCCGCCCCCACACTCACCATCCCAGCCTACTCTGGAGCCTTGGTGCCCAATGAGGGCAGAAGGGCATCCCAGGACTGGGTGGACGTGCAGGTCCGGCCCCTTCCACCCCCCACCTATTTCCTGAATGGTGAAACACTGTCGTGGAGCCCCAGCAGGGAGCAGCAGCACAGCCAGAGCCCGCGGGCCCAGGCCAAGAAGCCCCAAGGTGGGACTGGCGCCCTGCCCGCAGATGACCCTGGTGGCCGAGGGGTCCCGTGGTCTGGAAGCATTTTCTTCTGCTCTGGGTTTTCTATTTGGGGGTGGCAATACAATGACAATAGTGCAGGAGTTGTCCAGGGCATCGAGGGTGACATGTGCTGGCCCTATGATGAGGCCCATGGCACCGCAGCAGCATTGTCACTCCCTAGTCCTACGGCTGGAGGGGCCCGAGGCTGTTCCTGAGCCAACTGCTGCCCTGTCCTGCCTCCTACAGAAGGGCCCCGAGGCCCCCCTAGGGCCCGTGTCCAGCCAGCTCAGACACTCCTGCGGGGCCTGGTGCCCCTTTCCTACTGCCATCTTGAATGGTGAAGTTATGCTGCTCTTCCTCAAGGTCTCATGGAGGAGGAGCATGTGAAGCTGGACAAGTGGCTACAGAGGACCGTGGCCCCCTTCCAGAGCCTCAGCACGTTTGCAGGGAGGTAAGCCCTGGCCACGCCACATGCTGTTGGGGACTGCCTCTCACGACCCCGCAGTGTGCCTCCCCATCATCCTGGTGGGGGTTGGAGCTTAGGTCTCTGGGTAGATCTTGGCTGGGGGCCATGTGGCCTTTGTGGTGGTCCTCAGCCCAAGCTCCCCCTGCAGAATGATGAGCCCCCAGAGCATGTTACCCAGCAAATGCACCCCTGCACTGGCTCTGTGCCTTCAGGAGACGTGGTTGGCATGGCTCTGTCTCTTTGGTTGTTGGCAGACTGTGTCCCAGTGACAGTGTCTTGGGCAGTCCTCTGCATGCCCAGGCTTGGTGTCCCCTAAATTCCTAGGACCACCCATCCATAGGGTGCATTTCTGGCCTCTGTTGCCAGCACTGGCTGTGGCCATCTCTGGGGGCCGCCTGGGTGCATCTGAAGCCCCTTCCCTGGGGATGCTGCCTGCTTTGTGCCCTGGCCCCTCCCAAGTGGAGCATTGTCCTGTGGACCCATCTAACCCTGGGCTGCCCTCTGGGTGGAGACTGAGTTAGATGCTGGTGATGTGGGTGGGCTGTGTGAAGGAGCTGCCTCCCTGCAAGTATTGAGCTTCCTTTAGCAGCTGTGTGTCAAGAGACCTTCCCCAGGACTTATAGACATGTTGAGTTTCCTCTCCTGAAAAGCTCCCCTTTGCCACCCCTAAAATATCCCTCCACCCAGTCACCTGCCCGGCCTGCTTTCCTTCTCTTGCTGGAGCATGCTGGAGTCCTTGTCTGGGCTTCCTAGGGACCAGCAGCCTCTCCTGGTCCCAGCCCCACCTGGTCCCAGCCCCACCTGGCCCACTCTCCTGTGGCCCCTGCGCACAGCTGTTGGACCACTCCCAATCTCCTCCCCTCTCTGTCCTCAGACCAAAGTCCCTTGGGCAGGGAACCTAGGCTCAGAAACTCTGTGACCCAGAGTTGGAGTGCAGGTGTCAGGAGGCTAGGCCATGGCTGTCTCAGTGCTCAGTCATGAGGGGGCCTCGCAGGTGGCTAAGGGTGCGAAAGCAGGTGGCATGTGCAGAACTATGGCAAAGAGTGGGGACTGCCATCTGGGTGGCCGTCACTCACAGAGTCCAAGTTGGGGGCTGCTTCTGCTTCTGAAGTTTTCCACATCTGAGGGGAGGGAGCCCAACGTGCCACCTCCAAAGGGGCTGCCCTTACCCCCTTCTGCGGGGACATGTCCCTGGCTTGATGCCATCCTGCCATCCTTTGGGAACCCCACCATCCTCCTCTCCTGAAGCCCCCTTGACCCCAGGGGATGATCCTGCATCAGATCCTGATGTGCCCCATCCCGCCCCCATTCTGCTCACTGCTGGCCTCCCTCCAGTCTGTGGGACTGAATGACTGTGACCAGGAGGGGGCGCCATCGGCCTGATGAATCCTCTGAACCCCAAACCCATCCATCCCTGCCTCTCAGCCCTTGAGAAGAAGGCAGGGGCCTGAGAATTTTTGAAGAGTTTAACCTTAACACCCCGGGCCTCCAGGTGGACCAGCACTGGTCTGCCCACAGGCCCAGATCCTGGCCCACAGGTGTTGGTGTTTTTGGCACTCCCTGGGCTCCATGAGGCTGGGGTTCCCGCCCAGGACATTTCCACCTGGGACCGGCACTGGGTGCCGTGACCCTCCCCCACCAGCCCTGTTGAGGCTGAAGAGACAGCAAGAGGAGGAAATCATATTCATGAACGTGTCTCAGAAGGACCCCGCTCTTGGAGAACAAGGATTAGGGAAGCAGCTTGGAAGCTTGCTGGGCACTGTCAGTGCCTGGGGCAGCCAGGAAAGGGGATCCAGACTGTTCCCTCTAAAATAGCAGTCCATTCACCCCTTGGTATGGCTAGGGACCTTGGGGTTATGTGTCCACTGTTTAATGGTTCTGGAGGCTGCGTCTTCACCAGCTTCATGTGGTGAGGGACCCCAGGGCTTCAGCTGACAGTGCACTGGTCTTGGGTGCCAGGATGCCCCGCCCACTGTGGGGTCTCTGGTCTCAGCCCCAGGGCTGCTACAGCCTTCTGGACTTCATGCCTGAGAGCTCTGGTGCTTGTCACCACCATCCACCACCCTGCAGCATTGTGGGCAGGGCCTGGGCAGTTAGGTCACTGCCATCCCTGGAGGGGGGCCAATTGGCTGGGTAGCATCTTTACCCACCTGTGGGCCCCTGGTGAGAGTTGCTGGTCCCCGAGCCTAAGTGCAGCGCTCCCAAGGGAGCAGACCTGGGGCTGCCACTTCACAGATGAGGGCTGGCTGTCCTCAGCCTGCCACCGTGCCAGGGACACTATGTGCCTGCGAGTATCCAGGTGCTGCCTGCCCACCACTGCCTTGCTGGCCCCTCGCATCCTACCCTAGACACACTGTTGGTGGGTCCCAGACACCTGCTAAACACTGCCTGCCTCTGCCTCCACTCACACTAGTGCTGTGTGCCTTCCAGCTCACTTGGTGCGCCAGCCACTTCCAGCCCTACCCGGAGCTCCCTGCTGCTAGAGGATCTGCCGCTGGCCAGAAGGGCAGGCTCTGTGAAGCCCTGGAGAGCGCGGAGCTGCGGTAAGGGCGAGCCTGAGGACGGGCCCTGGGCTGGCTGGTCGGGTGGCCAGGGAGGTCCACTAGGGACCCCCTCAACTGCCTAGCACTCCAGCTTGGTTCTGCAGGGTAGACAAATCTTTCTCCAGGTGGGCAGCATCCATACAACGGTATTAAAGTTTTTTGGAGGCTTTGGGAGCCGCTGCCTGCTCTGTGCTCTCGTCATACCTGTCGCGGTGGGTTTTGGTTGGATGAGGGTCACACGCTCATCTCCTGAACAGCCACGCTTCCTGCACCCCCTGTGCAGCTCCAGCCACCACACGGGGGCGTCCTTGAAGTCCCATCAGCTTGGGGCTGTCTTTCCATTGGCTGCTCCAGTGCCTTTGTTTCTGGGCTGCAGATGAGGACACCGGCTGTGGAGTGCCCATGCCTGCCACCCACAGGTGATCCAGAGCACACTGAGGGGCCTGCCCCAGGCTTGGGGGCATCGTCCTGGAAGCAGCATGTGGGCTGCACTGTGGGGACCTCCCTCCAGCATGGCTGGAGTGGGCACTGCCTCTAAGAGGCAAGGGGCCCCACTTGCTATCTCATCGTTACCTGTCCATTGATGTTCTTCAAAAGAACAGTCTTGAGCATGGGGAGCAGTGCTCACAAGGCCCCTCAGCCTGGAGCAGCCTGGGGTACAGTCTCACCTCCTTATGGGCCCTGCTGGCCATAGAGAGGCCTGTGGGGTCGGTGACCTGAGAAAGGCCTGGGGGCAGTTAGTAAAGCCCCAGGCCTTCTGCTGCAGGGGTGGGGGGCTGCAGCCCTGGGCTCTGGGCTCCCACAGGCCTGGGTTCAAAGCTGACTCCTCCTTAGCCTGGCCCTTCCTGAAAAAGGGCTGGCTAGGCAGCATCCTCCCCACCCAACAGTGTCCTCCCCGGCTCCCAGAGGCTACCCTGGCCACTGTAGGGTGGCTCTTCTCTGTGGACTGGCAGGAAGGGCAGTGCGCATGTGTAGATGGGGTCTGTCAGGCTCACGCCGAGGCCCCCTGAGAGAGGAGGGGCCCGTGCCTTGTCCCTCGCTCTGGGAAACTCTCTCAGCCTAGGCAGGGGGGCTGCTGGGGATGCTGCTGGCTCAGTCCTCCAGACTGGGTAATGTTCAATGGTTCTGGAGGCTGGAAAGTCCAAGATCAAGGTGCTGGCATCTGGCTGGGCCTTCATGCTGTGTCACCCCTGGGAGAAGGGCAGGAGGAGGAAAGACAGTAGCACTGATCTACTCAGGGGGCTGAAGCCCTCCCAGCCCAGTCACTGCTTGTGGTCTGCACCTCTTAATACAGTTATAATGGCAATGAAACTGCGAACTGGGTTTGGTGGGGGGGGAGGGGAACAGACATTAGAACCAGAGGATAGCCTCGCCTCTACTCAGCAAGGGTGGCCCAGGCATCCCAGGTCAGGCTGTATCTGGGCTCTGTCCAGCCCTCATGGATTTGCAGACTGTCCTTCCTGGAGGCTGGCAGGGCTCAGCAGTGTGAGAGCCCAGGGCAGTCCCAGACTGTGGGAGGACAGCCCCCTCTTGGCCAGGACCTTCCAGGTGGTGAGGTTAAGGTCAGGCTCATTCACCTGCTCTGGGTAGAAGGTGCTGGCAGCCTCAGAAGGACAGGTTACAGTTGGCTGTGCCATTACCACTGGAGGCAGCACTGTCCTGTGGGACCTGCTAGGCCTCAATGCCCAGGCCAGAGCTGCCCAGTGGACCTTCTGGACTTAACACACTGAGCCCAAGCTGTTCTAGAAAATGTTCTATGGTGAGGGAAATGTTCTGGCTTCTTGGCTGTCCAGCATGACAGCCACCCTGTCATTGAACAGTGGCCACTGTGACTGAAGAGCATAATTCTGCCATTTTTGCTGTTGCCATTTGTTTTGATAAAGCTGACAGCGCCGGTGTTCCCAGTGGCCACCTATCCAAATGCATCCAGGCTGGGCGCTGCAGACTGCAGGATGGACTTTGCACTTTCAACTTTTTCTCTGAGTTTAAACAGAAATAGGTGTGGCTGCTGGCTGTGGCAGGGTCCTGGTCTGGGGTCCGGTTTCCTGGGACCTAGTCGCCATTGTCACTGTTGACAGCAGTGTCAGCGGCCATCACATGCTGAGCATTATTAAACTGTGTCATTGGGTCCCCACAGCTGCCAGGCGCCGTGGTGAGGGGGTGGTGCTGGAATCTTGGGCTCCCCACTGATGGTCACTAGAGGAGCTGGGAGCTCACTAGGGTGACTCCTGTAGTCCCTGAGGGCCACCAGCGACTTGGCCAGCCAGGCCCATGCCCAGTTCAGGGACAGCTCACTTTCTCCTGGGTCACAGCTCAGGTTGGCTCAGGGACAGGTGGCCCGTGCCCAGCCTGGTAGCATGGCTGGAGATAACCAGAAGTTCTCCCTTCTCAGGCCCACGGCTGAGAGAGCTGCATGGTTCTCAGGCCTCTGGAGCTCCTGGTGCCAGGAAGAGGTTGGGGGGCTAGTGCACCTTCTCTCAAGGATACTACACAGAAGCAAGGGATGGTTTTCTTCCCTTCCTTCATAAAGGAACTTCAGTTCAGAATAGGCACCTAAACCCAAACCAAAACATTTAAAAGTGTTTTCACTTCCATTGCGGCAAGCAGGTGCTGGGTGGGATGGGGCCCCACAGTGACTCTACCTGCTTGGCAGGCACCAGGTGGCCAGCACTCCTGCTTCTTGCCTGGCCTTGGTGCCCCTGTGGAAAAGCCATGGACTGTATGAGCTGTTGTCCACAGCTCCTCAGCCTCCCTTGCCATGAAAAGCTGCACTGCTCTGGTCTGGGGAGGGGAACCAGGCTGCTGGAGGTCTGAGCCTGGGCAGGGGAGCAGGGATGCTGGCTGGAGGCCTCTGCACACCCATCAGTGGCACTGAGGAGCTTGTCTGGTGCTCCTGCTCATACCCTGAGCAGCCCCAGAAATTCTGAGGACAGCCCTCAGAAGCGTGGCCTCCCATCTGATCAGCAGCAGCACCACCCGCAGAGTGCTCATTAGAGCATCTCCTGGGTCCCCACACCAGAATGGGACCCCGTGCCACCACAGAGGCTCTGACTGCCTAGAGATTTGTCCAAGGTCACTGGAAAATGCTGACAAAGCCAAGACTGAGACCCAGGTCTTGCTGGTGGCAAAGCCCAAGGCCTGGGCCTCTGTCATGGCCATAGCCCCACTTGTTGGTCCTAGAAGGGTCAGGTGGAGCAAACCTGGGGCAGGAGGCAGGGTGAGGAGGCTGCAGCTCCCTGCTCTGCCCAGCTCTCCCTGGATGGGCAGGGAGGTGGCTCTTCTTGATGTGGTCAGTGCCAGCCAGCCAGGAGCCAGTCTGCCTCCACACCTTGCCTCTACTTCAGTTTCTTTGCAGGTCAGGAAGCTATGTTAACCTTCTGTGAGGGGAGGCCAGGAATCCTCAGGTCACTCAGCTGCCCCCTCTCCATGGTACTGTAGGTCAGAACGAGCCTGGTGATCCTCATCCTGGAGACCCATGTGCTGGACACCTTACTGACCTCCAGCAGAAGTCCTTGACCTTTCTCGAGTCACTGACGGTGTGTCCCAGGCCAGTGACACCTGTGTCCCCTGTAGGCCTCTTCTATTGGGAGTCAGCTGGGAGCAGCATTGTCCCCCTGAGGCTGAGTAGAAAAGTCTCCAACCCACAGGGTTATACAACTGAGAAACGGGAGGGGAGCTCAGAGGAGGGGGAGGCCCTCCCAGCTGGGAAGCCCAGAGCAGGAAAGAATGTTGGGCCGGCCGAGGGTGGCACTGGAGATGCTGAGACGTGGGCTCTTGGTGCAGACGTCCCAGCAGAAGCAGGGGCAGGCACTGGCCCTTCTGCGGCAGCGGACAGAGCTGGAGGCCCTGGAGATGCAGATGGCCCTGGACAGGCTGCTCTTCAGACGCCAGCTGGAGGTCAGCAGGCATCCCTGAGGGGCATCCCCACCACCTGCCTGTGGGAGGTTGGGTGGAAAGGATCAGGCCTGGGAGGGATGGCAAACCCGCCGCAGGGGGACCGCGGGGCTGCCCTCACCAAATGCAATGAGCCAGAGACCCATGACAGGCTCATTCTAGCACCTCATTTTAAAGCAAAGCTCAGAGTAGAGAAAGGACATTTGGGCCACCCGTGTCCTGGGGGCACCTGCACTGGAGGTGCACCTGCCTAGGACCAGTGCTGAGTCACAGACACAGTCCCGCCTGTGTCCCTGGCTTGTTTGACACCAGACCACAGCCTGCGGTTCCTCAGGGGAAAGGAAGAGGCCTGGTGTCTCCCTAGCCTGCCTCTACCCAGCCTTCCTGAGCCAGCCCAGTTTGACCCTATTGAACAGGCAGCTCTCGCCTTGGGGCAGCTCTGCCCCAAGTCGGGGCAGCCTTGTATCTTCCCCACAAAGGGGAAGATGGCACCCAGGCCTGGAGGTTGGTGGCTGTGAGCTGGCTGGATGTGACAGTCCTTCTGGAAAGTGTCGTCTTCTCCCCTGTGTCTGTAGCCTCTGACCGTTGGTGGGATGTATTAGGGAAGCTCCCAGGACAGTAGGGGACCCAGAGGGAGCATGAACAAGTGCATGTGCTCCTGAGGGTCACACACACAGACACCCTAGACCCACAGCGGCACAGACCCACCCGGCCTGGTCCCTCTCTCCCCTTCTCCTTCTTGCTCCCTCTGGGACCCTGGCCCTGTTCCTGCCGAGCGTCTGAGCCACGGTTGGGCCCAATAGCTGGGGTTCTTTCCCAGGTTCCTCTATGCAGCCAACCTCTAAGCTATCCCACTCCCAGCCCCACGCTGCAGCCCTGGCCTCCCTCCATGTCTGCTGGGCACCTGCCACCCTCCCGCCCATGCTGCATCCAGCCCTCTCTGGGAAGCAGGGAGGGGCTGTTGGCCCCATCTGGAAGATGGGCACACAAGGCCCTGAGGTTGGAGACTTTCCTGACATGAAATTCCTCCCTGGGAGCCTGGCTTGGCCCAGTGGTTGTGACACCGCCTGCCGGGTGTCCACAGCACAGGCCTCCTCCCTGTCCTCACAGCAGCTGACGGAGAAACACTTGACCCATTCCAGACCAGAATCGGCTTCAAAGTTGGAGCAGCTGCCAACTTGTGGGGACCTAGCACTGAGCACAACCTCTTGGAGGCCCATGACAGCCAGGCCCAGGTGAGGTCAGAGGCTGGGGCCAGCCGTCCCTCACAACCTAGGAGAGGGTGGCAGAAGGATGTCTGGGTACAACACCAGGTGTGGGCACTGCGGGCGCTGCAGGCGCTATGTCCAGTGCATTTTCTCACCAGATCACACACAGCCCTGGGCACAGACACTGCTGTGCCTTCAGAGGGTCCCAAGGAAGGACGGGAGAGTGTGGTTGGCGGGTCAGCTGCTGCAGGTGAGCACACCCTCAGCTCCCCACCTCCCTATGCCCAGCAGCAGGCAGAGCGCCTGGCCAATGTGTACCCTGAGCAAGGTATGTCTGGGTCAGGCACACAGTAGAGAGGCCCAGAGGAATGGGCAGAATTGGGATTTAAACCAAATCTGTCTGATGCTAGAGCCTGTGAGATTGACCAGGGAGCAGCACCCACTCTGGCACTCACTAAGCCTGGGGCAATTAGGTCAGACAGCAAGGGACACGAGGTGCCCGTCTCCACCCTCATACACTAGGTGAGAGGTCCAACAGCAGGGAGGGGCTGAGGCAAGTGGGAAAGGTATGGGAGTGGGGTGGGGGAGGCTCAGCCTTGCAGGGTTCCTGGCAAGCAGGCACAGGCTGTTGTTGGCCCTGCTCTGGGACAGGCGAGTTCTCTGCTCCTTTGCCCCACTCCTGCTGGCCTCCAGGGTGGCTGCTTCCATCTCTCCAAAGCCTGGTTACAGCCTAACTCGGCCTCTTGGGGAATGGAGACTCTGCCCCCCTCTTTCCAGGCCTGCCAACCTGCCCCCTCTCTCCTTTTGGGTGGCTTTTCCTGGTAACCTTTCAAGTGTGGGCCTTAAGACCATTGGATCCAAACTCCCCTCCCTGTGTAACTTGTGTTGGCAAACCACGCTCTGTGCGTGGGGCAGGGTGGTGAAGCCTCTGAGAGGGGCTCGCAGCCTTTGGAGTGGTCAGAGCATGTGGGGCATCCCGCCAGCCTGACGGAGTCACCCCGTGGGGCCCCTGGTATCTGCTTTTCTCTTAATCTTATCATGGCCATAAAGCCTATTTGTCTGATTTGAATGATGTTGAGACTTGGGTTTTAGCTGGAATATAGTCCACGCTGGCAGATGTTCCGGGAGCTCTTGACGAGAACGGACGTCCTGGTGTTAGGTGGCATGTTCTGTAAAGCCAGTTAGATTGTGCTGTTCCAACCTGCTACAGCTTGGGGGCCTCCTGCCCGCTGCCCTGTTATTAACAGGGGGCTCTGAAACACCCACCTGTAACCTGGGCCCATGCTGTTCTCTTTGCAACTCTGTTCACTTTTGCTTCGTGTATTTGGTGGCTCTGGTATCAGGCACATGTTCAGGATTACAATGTGCTCTTGGTGAACTGGCCCTTTGTTACCCGGCACTTTGCTTTGCTCTGAAGTCGAGTTTGTCCAATACTGTAAGAGCTGTACAAGCTGTCTTTTAACTAGCATTATGAGGGGTCTCCTTTCCCATCCTCTTTACTTTCAATGTGTTTGCCTCTTGGTATTTCAAGTGCGTTTCTTATAGGCAGCCTACAGTTGGATCTTGCTTTCTAAAACAATTCCATCTGGCAACCTTTGCCTTTGAATTGGGGTACTTACACTGAATGTGATTTCTGATGTGGTTAGCGGTATTTATTGTCTCATTTTTGTTTTGTTCCACTTGGCTTTTATTTTTTTCTGCCCCTTTTGGATTAAACGATATTTTCTGGATTCCATATACCTCCAGTGTTGGTGTGTGAGCTATAACTCTGCATTTTACTGGCTGTGGTAGGGTGGATAGCTGCGCACCCAGTGACATTCCTCTACTTCCTGCCACCTTTCGTTGTTAAGCATTTTATTTTTAGTGTTTTACAAACTCTATGACGCATTGCTAGTCTTTTGTTAAACAGTCTGTTATCTTGTTATGAGTCTTTTATCTATATTTATATCTCCGTGTAGTCACCATTTTATCATTTCCGGTATTTTTAATTTTTCTGGTACTTTTCACTAATCTAGATTTCTAATTAGCATCGTTTTCCTTCTGCCCGAAGGACTTCTTTTAATATTTCTGGTCATGTGTGTCTGCCTGTGACTGTCTTTTGGCCTCGTGTCTAACGACATTTTCATTTCAGCTTTGTTTTTGACATGTACTTTGCTGAATATAGAATTCATTTGGTACTTACAGACGTATCTGTATATATCATCTTCTTGCTTGCATTGTTTCTAGCAAGAAAGCTGCTTTCACTATTATCTTTATTATTCTGTCCATAATTGCATCGTTCTTCTCTGGATTTTTTTTTTTTTTTTTTTTTTTTGAGACGGAGTCTCACTTTGTTGCCCTCAGTAGAGTGCTATGGTGTCACAGCTTACAGCAACCTGCTGGGACTACAGGCACCCACCACAATACCTGGCTATTTTTTTGTTGCAGTTCAGCTGGGGTTAGGTTTGAACCCACCACCCTTGGTATATGGGGCTGGCACCCTACCCACTGAGCCACAGGTGCTGCCCTTCTCTGGATGCTTTGACGACTTCCTCTTTGTTACTGGTTTTCAGAAATGTGATTATAATGTACTTTGATACAGTTTTTCCTGTTTCTTGTTCTTGGGGTTTGGTTGAGAGTCTTAGACCCGTAGATTTATCATCTTTAAATTTGGAAAAATGTCAGCCACTATTTCTTCAAACACTTTTTTGCTCCTCTTTCTTCTCTACTTTGGGCACTCCAGTTACCTGTAGATTAGGCTACTTGAGGTTGCAAGCTCACTAAAGCTCTTTTTACTTTTTTATTCTTTTTTTCCTTTCTGTTTCCTTTTGGGTAATTTCTATTGATATGTTTCACAATCATTAATCTCTTTGCCAATGTCCAATCTGACATTAATCCCCGCCCAGTGTGTTTATGTTTTTCATCTCAGGTGGTTTAGTTTTCATCTATAAAAATTTTATTTGAAGCTTTTCTTTTTTATATCTTCCCTGATCCTATTTAACTTTTTAAACAAAATATAGTTATAAAAGTTTTTATGTTCTTCTCTGTTAATTCTAACACCTATGTCAAGGGTGGGTCAGTTTTTAACTATTTCCCCTCCTAGGGATGATGTTTTCTGATTTATTTGCATACCTTCTGGACATCATGAATTTTACCTTGCTGAGGGCTAGATATTTTTATATTCCTATAAACATTTTTTTTTGAGACAGAGTCTCACTGTGTCACCCTTGGTAGAGCCATGGCGTCATAGCTCACAGCAACCTCCAAATCTTGGGCTTAAGAGATTCGCTTACCTCAATCTCCCAAGTAGCTAGGACTACAGGCGCCCGCCACAACACCGGCTATTTTTTGTTGTTGTTGTTGTAGTTGTCATTGTTGTTTGGCAGGCTGGGGCTGAGTTCAAACCTGCCAGCCCTGGTATACGCGGCCGGCGCCCTAACCACTGAGCAATGGGCGCCTATCCTCCTATAAACATTCTTAAGCTTTGTTCTAGAATGCAGTTATCTGGAAGTAATTTGAGCCTTTCAGGTCTTCCATTTATAGTTTGTCATTATTAATTATTATTATTTTTTGAGACAGGGTCTCACTCTGTCACCCAGGCTAGAGTGTGGTGGTAAGATCACAGCTCACTACAGCCTTGAACTTCTGGGCTCAAATGATCCTCCCATCTCAGCCTTCTGAGCAGCTAGAATGACAGATGTACAGCTTTTTGTAGGGATGGGGGTCTTGCTATGTTTCTCAGGCAGGTCTTGAATTCCTGGCCTTAAGTGATCCTCTGTCTCAGCCTCCCATAGCACTGGGATTATAGGGATGAGCCATAGGACCCATCCAATTGCTTTTATAGTATGTTAGGTGGAGTGTATATTAAAATGATAATATTTAATATATACTCATAATGTTTGTTATCTTGTCTATTATCTTTTATCTCTTGTAATTGCAGAAGTTAAACCTGACTTAAGCATTACAAATTTAATAGCTTTTTCTTTCTTAAAATGTGTGTGGCACCCTCATAGATGCATATAATATATATATATATTTTTTTGTTTTTTGCAGTTTTGGGCAGGGCCGGGCTTGAACCCGCCACCGCTGGTATATGGGGCTGGCGCCCATATAATTTGAGCCATGTGGCCCATATAATTTGTGGCCCATATCTTTGAGCCACAGGCGCCACCCCATATAATTTTTTTAGTTGTTTCAGATGGGATGACAAATCTAAAATCCAATCCCTTTTACTCTCTCTTTGTAGGACGTGATTCCAATCCTTTTGATAGTATAGGCCTCCTTTTCCCGTCACACCCAGAATGAGAGGGTGGTCAGCAGCAAGATGGCTGCTCAAGCTGGGAATCTGGGCTCTGCTGTCACCCTGCCACCTGCTTGGTGTTGCCCTTACACAGCCATTCTTCTGTCTGTGCTTGGTCTCCCCTTCTGTGCAAGCAGAGCAGCTGGGCTGTCATCCCCGAGCTCCCTCTTATTTTTGGTCTGGTCTTTCACTTGGTCGGTGGGGGTCACAAACTGGAACTTCACATCTGGAAAAAGGAGCCTTTTCCGTTTAGTGTGGCCTTATGACGATTTGGTATGACGCTGTGAGTCAGGGGTGGGGGCATTAAACTGCCCAGACATCTTACTTTTGTGAGGCATTCCTTTAGGAAAGGCTTGTGGATACGGGGGCACTCAGACCACCACATGACCTGACCATGGCCTGCTCTCTGTCCTCAGAGCTGAGGAGGCCTGACCAAGCCCCCTCCCCACTGCCCCAGGCCAAGCTCTGCCCTCCGGACAACACTACTACCCACCAGGTACAGGAAAAAGTCCCCTGGGGGGAGGGGCACGATTTCAGGGTCCAGTAAGGCACACTGTCAGCAGGCCTCAGACCTTAATTCTCCCTCCACTGCCTGGGCAGTCAGGTGTCCAGGTCTGCCTCTCCTGGGGCTGCACCTAGGGTGTCTCCACTGTGGGTGCTGCCAACACACCACCCACCCTCCAGCCAACAGCTACCTAAGTCTGTTCCACCATCCCTGGATAATAGGTGAAGGCAGGCATTGTACTTCAGGCAGCCTGGCCCACATTTCAGGGCAGGTGACCAGGCTTTTCTGGAACCTACTAGGGCACAAACAAATACATGGCTCAAGACTGGGAGTGAGGCCAATATGGTGAGGACCCCGGCTTCCCTTAGGGAGCTCACATCGGGAGTGGGACACGTCGCACAGGGAAGGTGGGCAAGGCATAGGGACGAGTGCGGCAGGCAGTCTGGGAGGGCTTCCGGGAGGCGATGGCCTCTTCCCACCCAGATGAGGTGGGACCACGAGAGGCCAGGCTCTGGAGTGGCCTGGACCCTTGGCAGTGACGCGGCTCCGTCGGTCTGCCCATCCCAGTGGAGACCCGAGAGGCTCCCAAACCCCCAGACGGGAACTTCCGGAGCCTCTAATGGCTTCAAGCTGCAGATGCTGGAGCAGAGCCTGCGGGAGGAGGAGCTGCACTCGCGGCACCAGGCCGCGCTGCTGCGCCTGCGCGAGATGGCGCTGGAGGAGAAGACCCGCACTGAGCTGGTCTGGCTGGAACATCAGCGTGGGTGAGCGCATGCGCGGCGCCGGCCCCGCCCCGCCCGGGCCTCTACCCTTCTCCCTCTTTCTCCCCTCGCGCATCCGCCCGCCCCTGACAGCGTCTGGCGAACAAAATGTTCCTGTTGAACTAGTAATAGCTGTTTGCAGAAACTAAGCTAAGGCAGTAGCAAAATGCCCCAAACCAAACAAAACATAACTGCCCCCTGTCCCACACCTCTAAGATAATTTACTCGTGTTTTCCAAGGTATCCTGCCGGCTGTTGTTTTGCTTTGTTTTTTTGGCCGTGGCTACCTTTGAACCTGCCACCTCCTGCATACGGGGCTGGCGTCCTACCCCTTTGAGCCACAGGCGCTGCCCCTTGCTGGCTGTTTTTGAGGGTGGTGTGTGCACGTGGCTACTGAAAGTTAGGCTGCATGTACCGTTTTGATTTGAGCTTTTGTTGAAAATTCAGGAAAACTTTTCAGGTCACTCCATACCTTGTAACACGAAGGGAGGGCTCGTGTAGGGCATCAGTTGTCTCCCCGAGATGGTGCTGAGCATCCAGGGAGAGGATTTCCTTAGGGTAGATACACAGAGGGGAAGGAAGGCCCTTGATGCCCCCAAAGTGGTCTGTGGAAGGGCCACTCTGGCTAACATCCACCTGGCAGCATAAGCTAGGCAGGGGATGGCAGGAGGGCACTGTGTGGATGCCCCTGCCTCTGTCCCCAGAGGACCCAGGGCCTGCTCCCTGCCAATCTTTGTCTCTGAGGCCCCAAAATGGTCAGGAGTGGGGGTGGGGTGGGAAGAGTGACATCCTGGGCTGGGACTGCTGACCACCCCAGGCCCCCAGCCTGTGCACACAAGACTACCCCTCCCCAGTGCTGCACCTCAGGGGGCATGCTGTGTCTGGGACACTTCACATCTCTTTTGGGGGGCTCTCACGATTGATGGTGGTCTTGCCACCTCCCCCAGGTGTTTGGGCAGCAAGGGAGACAAAGCCATGCTGGCCACCCTGTCAGAGAAGCAGCAGCAAGCCCTCAGCAAGTTTGAGAAGGAGCAGGTAAGGGTCGCTGGCAGCTTGGGCTGGAGACAGCTAACGAATTGACGAGCTTGCTATGTTCCACACAGGGCCACACAGTACCTGGCGGTGCACAGGAGTTATGTAGGGGCTGAGAAGGCTTCATGGCCAGGGTCTAATGTGTCCCTGTGTCCCTGTGTACCTGTGATCCTGTCTCTAGGCCAGACTCAGCCTCTTGCTGGGTGTGGCCTCAGAGAAATGGCTCTTTCCTCACTGGGAGGGAAAAATAGCAGAGGGCACAGTGCAGCCAAATTTACCCAGGGTGAGCTTTCCCAGTTACTGTGAGAGTGATTCCCGCAGGTGGAGACCGGGAGAATCACAATGTGTGCACTCAGGGCTGGGGGTCAAGCAGAATAATCCCAGGGTGCCTGCCAGAGAGGGGTCTCCTTCAGCTACTGATTCTGCCTGACCCAATGTCACCTCCAGGCCAGGAGGAAGCAGACCCCTGGGGAGAGTTGGTGTGGGGCACACATGTAGCAGGGGGATGGTGGGGAGTCAGGGCTATGCAGGAAGCATAGAGAGAGGGTGTGGGCAGAGCCTTGGGACCCGGGATGAGGACCTGCAACCTCTTCACCACAGGCCCTCACTAGTTGGGGCCGCTGGGCCAGGCATCCTCATTTCAGTCTCCCTATGCCGTGGGGCCAGGGCTGGTGTTGACACGCTGGGTGCGGGTGAAGAGTCTGAGGCTTGGGGGTGCAGAACCCCCATCCTGTGTGTGCTGGTACTTGGGGTGGGGAGTGGGGGGCATTCCAGGCAGGGAGCAGCAGGTGGAGGCCCAGGCTGCAGATCCAGGTTCTCTTGCATGTGGAAAGATGTAAGAGAAACACAAGTGACTACAAGGAACAGCCTGCCCACGGGACACAAAAAGGGCTTGGAGGGGTCAAGTTGTCACGAGGCAAGGGTGACTGGCAGAGCAGGTCCTGCCCAGGGAGCCCTGGCCAGAAGGGTGGCAGGGGCACCACCATTGGGTAGGGCTGAGTGTTGTAGGTAGTAGAGACACCGCACTGGGTTCTGGGGGTTGGGCCTCTGACCACAGGGGCCTGGAGGAGAGGCCTTGCTCTGGTACGCCTCAGTTTCCTGTCCAGCCTAGAAGACCACCTGGCAGGTAAAGGCCTGAGTATGTGCTCCGTGTAAAGTGACTGGGCTCAGGGGCAGTGCCTCAGGGAGCAGCGGGGAGCAGCCTAGCATGGTTCAATAAAGGGACGAGTTACAGAGGTAGGGGCGGTACCCAGAACCTGGAAGGCACATGGGGAGTGAGCACCCCACTCTCCCTCCTGTCTCCTGCTGGTGCCTCTTTGAGCAAACCCAGAGGAGCAGAATGTACCGACCGGACCAATAACAGGTGTTTTCAAGACCTTAGATAAGGCAGTGAAGTACCCCCAAAACGAGCCACTCTGGTGTGGATGCTGCCACATGAAGCCCGAGGGGGCCTCCTGGGCTGAGCATGAGGGTGGGCAGAGGGCACGGTGTGAAAGCTTCGGTCCTCACACACCCCTTCCCATCCAATGGCCTTTTCTCACCACGTGTGAGCTGCTGGGCCGGGGTTAACCTGCCATCTCCTTGAGCTGCTGAGCCGGGGTTAACCTGCCATCTCCTCGAGCTGCTGGGCCGGGGTTAACCTGCCATGTCCTCTCTCGGCTGGTTCAGAGGGAGATCCGGCACCTGAGGAATGCGCAGCTGTTCACACACCGAGATCGGAAGCTGCTCCTGCAGCATCAGAAGGCTGTTCTTGCTGTGCAGAGGACCCTGGGCCAGCTGCGGCAGGAGCTGCAGGCCACGCCCAGGCTGCTCCAGGTGGGTGTAAAATCAGGTAGAGGGACTTGCTGGGGGTGCAGGTGGAGGGCAGGAGGGGGCCTGTCTGGGTCCTGGGACAGAGCCAGACTTCAGTGGTCGTGGAAGGTGGTCCAGGCCCAGGGAGTGTGAAAAAAGGCCCTGGTGGAGGTGGGGAGCCCGGTGGAAAGGAGGGGAAGGTAAGGCAGAGCCAGATAGGGGCACTGGTGAAAATGTGGGTGAGTCAGGGGGGGTCTCTATGGGCCTGAGGTGGGAAGGAGAATGTGATCTGGGGGTCCTCAGGAAGGCCAGCACCTTGGGGACCCCAAACAACAATGGCATCCTGGGAAGGGCATTTTTGCTGCCTTTCCTGCTGGCAGGAGGCCCAGGAGAGGCTATGTGAACAAGGGGTGGAACACTGTCCTCAGGGGAGCTGTGGGCTTCCCTGTCTGAGCATCTCTAAGCTGGGGATGACAGTGGTCTCACTTGAGGGGTGGAGATGAGGATTGGATGAACTGGACACCTGTCCTCAGGGGAGCAGGCCCTTGGCAGAATGGGATGTCTGTGCCTACTGATAGGAGCACACAGACCAGGTGCTTCAGACCACTCTGCTATGGGCATGGCCACATGAAGGCCTCCACACTTTCTGAAGAAGAGCTGGGCCAGAGCTGGCCACACCAGGCTCACACCATGCTGGTTCTCACAGTGTTCCAGCCCTGAAGTCAAGGCCACCCGTGATGAGGGCACTGGAAAAAGCCAGCAACCTGAGGGGCTGGCACCCGGCTCCCCGTGTTTCCTGACACCACCCAGACCTGGCAGCCCTACCAGCCACCACCCCTGGAGAAAACCTGCAAGCTTGGAGGCCACACAGTGAGTTGGCTCTGGTGCTGCCAAGGGAATCCTCCCCTGCAGGGGTGACCACCTGCTCGCTCACCCCCCCCTGCTCAGGAAGGTACAGGGACATTGAGGGCACTGGGGAGACCTTGCTGGCCCCGTGTGGGTGCAGAGGCCAGAGCTAGCCCCCTGGGAGGGGCTCTGGTAGCTGCTGGCACGCACGCTCCCTCTGCAGCAGGGGTTGGGGTGTGGCCTGGGGAGGGTCCTCCCCTTGGAGCCCATATCCTCACCTGTTAAATGGGGCCAAGGGCCCAGACTCCCAGGGCTGCTGTGGGACACCATGGGGCAGAGAGGGGAATGGGCCTAGCTCAGAGGCAATGTGACATGTGTGCAGCTGCTGGGCCCCCCTCCTAGGGCTGGTATGGGGCTTTTCTGCTGGTCAGCAGTGGTCCAGCTTTTTCTGAGGCCTGTCCATGTGACCATTTGCCTTGATTTGCAGCAAAAAGGACTCATGTGAGATTGGGTGAAGGTCCTGCCCAGGCTGTCAAAAAGCAGGGGGAGGGGTCTGATGACCAGTGCCACCTGATCTCAAGCCTGCCTGTGGGAGGAGGGGCTGCTTTTCCCCTCCCAAGAGCTTCCTGGCTCCCTTTGCTGGAGCAGCTCTTGGGGAGGCCCTTGAGAGCTGAGGAGGTTCCCTCTCCTGTGAGCTTTGGCTCTAAGGCTTGCAGCCCACCGGACTGTCACTGCAGAGCCCCTAAGACATCAAGCTGAGTAGGCAGTGCAGGCCCAGGAAGCACTTCCCTCCTTGAGGAGTGAGTGGTGGCCCTTCCCCAGCATGGCAGGGGCATGTTGGCCCAATCAGCAGCTGTCCTGGAGCAGTTCCCAGATAAAAGTGGGGATGACCTGGTCCAGTAGTCATGTTGCTGTTGATTTCAAATCCAGAGAGCCATTGAAAAGGGCTGTCACCTCTTGGCACCCAAGAGTTTGCTTGGAGGACTGGAGGCAGGTGGATTGATGGGACCCTGAGACAGGCACAGTAGCTATCCTGTGCAAGGTAGCAAGCAGGGTGAGCACTAAGCCTGGGGGTGCACCATGATCCCTGGGGCTCCAGCAAGGCCCAGTATGCACAGACATGGTGCTACCCCAGGCCGGGTGGTCAGTCTTGTGTGGAAGTCTCAAGGGAGCACACACTGGAGTGTCAGCCCCCACCACCACACCCAGCACTGTACCTGGCTACTGTCATCCCCACAGCAATGGCCCCATTGAGGGGCAACAGGCCCTGCTTGGGAAGTTCTGGGTGAGGAGGGCCAGAACCCAGTCTCTGCTTGGCTACTGACTACAGCTGCCCCTGGATGTGCCATGAGGTTGTTCCCAGGGACAGGGCCTTTGTGGAGGGTTATGATCGGGGCTGGTCACTCTGGGTGGGAGCAGTCAGGGAAGGGGGTCACCTCCACTCAGCACCACCTTGCAGGGTGCCCACCAAGCTGCAGGACAAGACACACTTACAGACAACTTCAGACATGAATGGTAACCTGCAGCCTGCAAGGCCGGCGTGGAGACAAGACACACTCAACACCCTGGGCCAGCTGGTGGACAGTGGCAGCCATATCAGCCAAGGTGACTGGGCAGGGCAATGGCAGTGGCCAGCTCCAGGATGATGGTCACTCATTCAGTGAGCCCCTTGGGGCAGCATCAGACTCAGAGTCAGACACCTGTGTGTGATGGGGCACTCTGAGGCCTTCCTTTTTCCGCATCCCAACACAGCAGACCATGCGGCCCCCTGTATGTGGTGGCTGAAGTTCCCAAGACACAGAGAGAGGGGCCACCATCTGGAAGCCATCCAGACAGGCTCTCCTGCTTTCCGAAGGGGTCTTGATGAGGCAGCTGCTTGGACTGGGGCCCAACAGTTCTGCCTGGAGCCTTGGCTCAGGGTGGAGGGAGGTTGGGCCAGGGCTGCTTGCCATATTTCCCAGGCACAGGGCTAGCAGCCTCTGGGCACTTGGGCCTCTAGGCAGGGGACAGATAGGCAGGGGTAGGGCAGAAAGCCAGATGTGGCCCCCCACTGTCCCTGTCTCCCATGAGGTTGGCTTGTTTGCTATCTGTCCCTCCAGCGACAGTTCTGTGTGGGATGGCACCCTCCCCCCATGCCCTGAGCACTGCAACCCCATTACCCTCAGACACTCCAGGAGCACTGCCCACAGCAGGTATGACTGATGCTGGAAACTTGGGACTGTGTCTTTCAGAGCCTGGGGAGTGGCCTCATGTCCCTCTTTGGTGCACGAGCTCCCTGGATGTCAGGCAGCTGCCAGGCCCAGCCTTTCAGGTACCTATACGCCCAGGAAGCCCTTCCCCCCACATGCCTGTTTCAGGGACCCCACCCCACCCATCTGCAGCTGGATCTTGGTTGGGACCCCGAGTGCCATTGTGTCCTGGGTTCCTGGGGTGCTGGCAGGTGTCCAGTCAGTTCCTGGCCCTTGGTGCCCACTCCCTAGGCAGCTCTGTGCCACATCATCTCTCCTCTTGTCAACCAGGCCTTGGTGGCAGAAGAAAGCCACTCTACAGCCCAGCAGTGGCCACAGGAGATGAAGGAGTCGCCCCCAGGTAAGCCCCCTGGAAATGGCTCGTGGGCACCCTCCGTGCGGATCTTGCCAGAAGCATCCCTCATGGCCAGCGGATTCCATCTCAGGCTTGAGCCCAGCTGCCAGACAAGGACGGGGAAACGTATGAACACCAGTGGGGAAGGATCCCAGTGGCCCCCTATGCTGGCCACAGACCTATTCACAGCTCGAAGATTGGCAGGCTCTGTTCCTTATGGGAGGTGATATGGCAGCTCTATGGGGAAATTAAAAGTCAGAGCTCACTCTGATTGTTTTAGTCACAGCTTCACATCATTTATCTGGAGCAGAGTTTAAAGTATTTGGAGACCCGCATTGCTGGAGCATTGTGGTAGCTAATGTGTGCATAGCACATTTTCCTCTGTCTGAACCCCGGGGCCTCGCTGAGAGCTGAGCCCCTGATTTACAGGTGGAGTGGGAGGAGGCATACTGTGGTGTCTCCAGGGCCTCAGGGCTGAAGCGCAGGGCTACAGGGCCCAGGATGCCACCACACAGCACCCCTCCAGCTCTAGGGAGTTCCTGCCTCAGTGTCCACCCTTCAGAGCATGAAGGGCTCCGTTCAAGTTTGGGGCTCCCTCAGTCAGGGTCCAGGAGAGCAAACCTCCGGTCAGGTCAGTTGAAGTGGGAAGAGGTTAGAACCACACGCAGTGGTGGGGTGGCCCCCGAGAGCTCGCCATTGGGGCTCTCCAGTGAAGCCTAAGGTGTGGGGAGGCAGAGCACCTTGCCTGAGGCACATTCCCGTGACAGTCCCTCTCCTGGACTCAGATCCAAGCAGGCTGCTGTTCAGGCTTCTGTGGCCACTGCACATGTTTGCTTGGCTTGGAGCTGCCCTGGCTGTTGGAGCTGCCCTGGCTGTTGGCCTGGCTACCTGCTGCTGCAGCTGTGTGTGGCATCCACTGGGCCAGCTGGGCACCTGCACTCTACCCACGGACTCTGGTTGCTTCCCGAGGTAGAGGCCCACATCACACTGTCCTGCAGAGTAGGGACGGAGGCCCAGAGAGTTCCAGCTACCAGCCCCTGCCCACAGAGCTTGTTAGCAGCAGGGGCTCACCCTGGAACTGTCTGACCCCAGCACTACCTGCTCTCAGGTCAAGAGGCTGCTTTTGCGGGGCTCCCTGGGTGACACCCTATCAGCTCCCTGGGGTAGCCCAGCTCCTTCTAGGGAGACTCCCGTCACTTCAGCCTTCACCATGGGCCGTGGACTGGAGGGCAGGTGTTCTCATTGGCAGAGGTTCCATGTGTCTGGGCTTCAGACAGGCAGCTCAGGTTCCCTTAGGCCAGATGGCCTTGGGGCTCTGTGTCCTTGCACCTGCTAGGTCCCAGGGCAGAGCGAATGGTGCTGTGATGCATATGAAGGCCCAGTGCTCCTGGGGAGGCTCTGTGATGTCTCCACCCCCTTTGTCTCTACTTTGCTTACCTCCCAGCTGTGCTGGTTGTGACCTTGCCAGCACTGGCACTTGGTATCAGAGGCTTGTTCTCAGCCTCACACCCCACATACACATCCAGGCTGGAGAACCACCTGTGGGAAGGAGACAGTTTCCCAGCCTCATGAGATAGTTTTTCCCCAAAGTTGGGCAAGAGGTCTCTAAATTTAAATACTTTTTCTTAAAGCTTTTTTTTCTGAGATTGCATATCACTAAGTATCCAACATCAGATAATTTTGGCAGCAGACTACCTTGTAGATACCAACCAAATACTACAAAAAAGGCCGGGCAGACAGCGTCTGTGGCTCAAAGGAGTACAGCACCCGCCCCATATGCCGGAGGTGGTGGGTTCAAACCCAGCCCCAGCTAGAAACTTAAAAAAAAAAAAAAGGCCAGGCACACGGTGACTCACATCTGTAATCCAAGCACTCTGGGAGGCCGAGGCAGGTAGATAGCTTGAGCTTACCAGTTTGAGACCAGCCTGAGCAAAAGTGAGACCCTCAACTGAGGCAAGAGAAATGCTTTGAGCCCAAGAGTTGGAGGGTGCTGTGAGCTATGACACCATGGTACTCTACCCAGGGCGACAGCTTAAGTCTCAGTCTCAAAAACAAACACTACAAAAAGCATCACGTCCAATTTGAATTTTAAGATCTTTTCATGTGGCTTCAGAATGCTCAGGAGCCACTCCCTCTGCTCTCTGTGTCCGTGCCTGCTAGTGCTGACAGCCCCTTTGTCCTACAGGAGACCCTCAGACCAAGCCCACCCCCTCCTTAGCAGAAGAGAAGCCCCAGGCTCTGATGGGCAGCCATGCTGGACAGAACCAGCATTCCCAGGATGGAGGGGGGCCTTGTGGTCCCCAGGGAGCCAGTGTGAGTTGGGGTGTGGCCATATAGGCCTTGCTGTGTGGGGCCCTGCTATGTGGTCCTAGGGGATGGGTCACCCATCACGGGAGGGCTTTGTGGACCTCTGAGGCCCTCCCAGTATATTCAGATGACTCAGACACCCTTATTTCTGGGTCTTGCCCCAAGACTCAACACCTGGGCATAAAAAGCGACAGTCTTTTCCATGGCAGCAGGGCTCTGGCGTATTGCAGACTCTCTTAAGCCTGCAGGGAAGAGGGGCGTCTGGTGCGTGGGGTTCTCCACAGCTCTGTTCAAAGGGGTGACCTTTATTTCCTAACCGTGGTCACTGCAGGTACAGGGGCATGGCCCATAGCTAAGGGACACAGCTGGGCCCAGCAGAGCCACAGCACGACAGCATCATTTCTCTGTTGTGTTTCCGGCAGGTGGTTGAGGGCAGCACAAGCCAAGAGCAGTTGGGGTTGGGGTTGGATTTTGCCAAGAACCCCATGGAGGAGCCCCAGGAAACACAGAGCTGGTGGTCAGAGGATCAGAGGTGCAGAGCCCAGCCGGTGGGGCCCCTGAGCAGGGGTGGGGCACAGAGACGTGGAGACAGGTTCAGCCAGGGCTCCCTGTCCTCTTGCTGCCAAGTCACACCCTCAACCTGGCCTGGCTAAGCTATGTTCCTCCCACCCCTGGGCCTTCCTGACTCTGACCCACTTTCAGAAACAAAGTCACCTGTCTCACTGGGCCCTACCACGAGGGTGGCCTTCCAAGCCCTCTGGGAGTGGTGGCCACTCATCTCCTCCCTGATCCTGTGGGGACTGAGACCAGACACCCCTAAAGACAAGCCCCTGAGGGCCCTATGCTCTGAGGTTACCTCCAGTGGTGGCAGAGCACTGGCTGGGATGCTTCCCAAGAGTGTGGGAGTTGGCTGACCCCCTGTGGGGTCCCCAACAGTGAGCCCTGGGGAGAAGGTCAGGAGGAGGGGCTCCCTCTTGAGGCACTTTCCAGAACTTCTCCACAAATGTGCTCGCAGGATGGAGGCCTATCTGCAGGACCCCAGCGTTGCCTCTGCCTGCCTGGACAGCACCTCACAGGCTACCTTTCCAGGTGATGCGCCCCCCCTTCTTCAGTCCCCTCCCTCCCCAGCTCCAGGACCACCAAGAACAGCTTCTAGGTCAGGGCCAGGCTTCTCCTGGAAGCACTGCCCCCAAGTTGCCACATCGGAGGTGGTTACTGGAGCTGTCCCTTTCTCAAAACCAGGCAGAGCCAACCACTCAGTTTTGAAGGGCAGCTGTAGTGCTGAACTATCCTTGAGGCTGGGAAGTGTCCACCAGAACATGACCCTGCCATGTGGGTTGGGTGGGGGTGACTGCTGGGTCAGAATCAAAGGGACAGGACACGCTGGCACCACTGACACTTTCTTGCCACTGTTGGGTGTTTTACCCAGCCTGGGGCCTGGGATGTGGGGGGGCTCTTGGGTGCAGAGTGCGACTACTATAGACTCACCTCCAAACCTGCCCTCTTGTGCAGCTGCTGTGGGCCTTGAAGAAGAAGCACCCCCCGCCCAGCACCAGAGCAGCCCACTGCCCCGGCCCACTCCTCCTGTGGACCCAGGCCCCGTGTCTGCTTCCAAAAACTGCCCAGGGTCTCCAGCCTCCTCAGCAGGCTCTGTGAGTGGCCAGTCCTGCCCCTCTGTCCAGGAGTTTCAGAAAGCAACCGCCATTCTGGTTCAGCTCTCAGACAGCTCTGCCTCCCTGTCCAGCCTGGAGGCTGAGGACACCCCGGATGAGGACCTCAGTGGGTCTGGAGAATTCTCTGCTCAGAGCTCCGGGGAGGAGCCTGGCTCACCTTTTTCCTGGGGGCTGTACCAGGGTGAGCCTCAGCAGCAAGGTGTTCCTGGAGGCGGGGGGCAGAGGCGAGGCCCCTGTGAGGACCTGGCTGGGGGGGGGCACCTGGAGCCAAAGCAAAGCCTCCTACAGCCAGGCTGCCCACTGCCTGTCCTGCGTGCACCCTCCCGAGGGTCAGGGTCAGAGCTGTCAGAGGCCTCCTGCAAAGTCTGGGATGAGGACAGTGATGAGAACCTGCTGGAACCTGGCACTGGTGCTGAGTCAGTCCTTGAGAGCTCCTTGCAGGCAGAGAGCTCATCTGGCCCAGAAGACGCCCGGGAGCCCCAAGTGGCTCTCCCCTCCCTGGGCTCTGGGGAGGGGCAGGAAGCACCTGGAACCCATGAGAGCCTGACTGGGGGATCAAATACAGGAAAAGCTAAGCAGACGTCCTCTGAGGCAGCCTGCACTGCATTTCCATCCAAAGCCTTCCCCAGAGATGACTTAGATGTGTCCTTCCCTTCAAGGACCTCTGCACCAGCAAAGGCAGATTTGTGCAAAGGAGGAGAGACGCTGCCTCCATGGGCAGCAGCTGGCCACCCGGAGGGGGCCTCGAGTGCAGACCCCAGCTTACCCCCCCTGAGGAAACCCCTACAGGCCATGCCTGGGCCTGAGGTCTCTGGAACCTTGCAGGCCCCTCCTGGGGATCACAGTGGGCTGGCACCCCTAGTAGCTGAGGACCAGGCACCTGGGCCCCATGGGAACGAAGCCTCCCCTGTCCTGGAGGAAGCTGGTTCCCTGCTTGCTGGGGGTGGTGTGGCTGAGATCCTGTCTCACGTTGACGAAGTGCTGTCCTATAGCAGTTTCAACCTCCCGTCCTCTGTCCATTGGGAAGCCCACTTACCCCCACCTCCTCCCACCCCCCAAGCAAAGAGTGACCTGGGAGACCCTAGCCCAGGCTCTGGAGACTTCCCCTCCCCACCTGAGGAGGCCGTGTTTCCTGGGGGCTTACTGGGCGCCCAGGGGGAGGACACCTCCATCACCACCGAGGACTTGTCCTCCTTGTTTGAAGAGGACCTGCCAGAGGCACCATCCCCAGTACCCCAGGAATCGGGGAATCTAGGGGCAGCTGGACAAAGTGGGGGCCTTGAGGACGAGCTGGCTAAGTCACATCCTCTGGGGGGAAGTGAGGCTGCAGGCAGTCGGTATGAACTGGTTGGTTTGCCAGGGTCCCCCTGGCATGAGGGATCAGGCAGTGTCCTTGGAGGTCTCCCAGAGCTATTGGCACAGCCCTTGACTCCATCTAGAGAGGCTTGTGTGGCTGGGGAGGGTCTGTCAAGGCTGTTGGTGGCTGGCACCATAGACATGCTATTCCTGGTACCTGATTTGCGCACAGAGTCTCAAGCTAACATGGCCCTTGAGGAGGCCTCAGACCATCACAGGGAGCCTTGGGAAGGGGTGCAGAGATGTGAGGGTGCAGAGGGCCAGGTAAGTTCACAGCCTCTCTTAGTGGACCTGGACGTCCCCCTGGACACTGTTTCACCTTCAGCTGTGTCCTTGGGTAGCCAAGTCCACTTGGCTGAGACCCCTCTTAGCACCCAAGTTCCCAGAGAAATTCTGAGTGAGAGCAGGGAAGCCCCTCCCCCAGGCAAAATGCCTATGGTGGCCAGTGGACAGGCTGGGTTCCTTGGGTGGGCAGGAAAGGTGGGAGAGGGAACTCTGAGCCACTGGACACAAGCCCAGCCCAGGGCCAAGGAGTCACCTGGAATGGCAAGGGAGGGGGTGGTGGACCTGGTCTCCACCCAGCTGACCAGGAGGGTTCTACAGGATTCCTTAGCAACTCTCTCAGCACTGGCCCCGAGGGACAGCCCCTAGCAGTGCTTTCTGAGATATCTGTGAAGATGTGTGTACCCATGTTAGTGCTGTGTAGACCGTGTGTGCTGTGTAGACTGTGTGTGTGTGTGTGTGTGTGTGTGTGTGTACAGAGCAAGAGGCTCCAGGAAGCCTGGGCTTGGCCTGGCCGTGCAGATGGTTGTGTGGATCAGCGCTGCGGGGCAGCCCTGCGTTCCCCCCCTGCTCCTTGGCTTTGCCTCTGGGCAGAGGCTCTGCTGCTTCTGTAAGTCATTGGAGAGGCTTGGACCCAAAGAGACACAAACACAGTGGTCATGTGGGGTGCTGTCTAGAGGCCACTGGTCGAGAAAACGTGAGGAGGCCGGGAGGTTGCAGAGAGCAGTCTGAGGAGCTAGGAGAGGGCAGTGCCAGGATGAGGCCACTCCTGTGCCAGGACAGGGGCTCCATGAGGAGAGGGCAGCTGGGTCCACTGTTCAGCAAGTCACTGCGGGAACATTCGCCAGCTTTGACTTCTGAAAGCGCTGGCCCTGATGCCCTTGCTGTTCTGCCAGTGACCTGTGCAGGGGTGATTGGCGTGTGTGCATCGGGGCTTGAGTTGAACAGACCCACGGAAGCATCAGCTGAGGCCTAAAGTCACTTCAGCCACGGCCATCTCAGCTGGTTCCTCCTTGGGTAGGTAGGCCAAGCCTTGCCCCAGAGTGCTTGGGACTCACTGTGCCACAGGCACGTGCAGCAGGTCTCTCGCAGTGCTGTGGACATGCCTTGTCTCCAGAAGGCTCACTGGGACCCAGAACCCCCTTTTCTCAGGAACACAGAGCCAGAGAGCGAGACCTGTGCTGCCTCCTCCTGGAGTTTCCCAGCTGGCCTTGTGGTCACAGGGAAGTGTTGGCAGGTGGCGCTGGCAGCACTACAGCTTCTGCGGGGTGGCCCTTCACAGCAGCCAGGCCCCCTGGCTCTCCCTCCTGAGATCCCCTGCTTTGCTAGGAACATATCCAAGTGGGGAGTTCAGGAAATCATTGCTGACTAGAGCATAAAAATTTCCTGTAGGGGTTCGGCGCCTGTGGTTCAAACGGCTAAGGCGCCTGCCACACAGACCTGAGCTGGCGGGCCAGGCGTTGTGGCGGGCGCCTCCTGTCCCAGCTACAGTCCCAGAGGCAGAGGCAGGAGAATCGCTTGAGCCCAGGAGTTGGAGGTTGCTGTGAGCTGTGATGCCACGACACTCTACCCAGGGCCACAGCTTGAGGCTCTGTCTTAAAAAAAAAAAAAAAAAAAAAAAAAAAGATTTCTGTAGGGAGGGAAGTGACGAGAAATTAATCGTGAGATGAAACAGTCCTGTAGACCCCTCATTTGGCTGGGGACAGGGCCCACTAGGGTGACAGGGGATGGGGGTCCCTCTGGGGCGGCAGCAGTATCCTTGGGAGAACAGCCTGGGTGCCGGTGCAAGGCTCTACGGGGCCACCACTGCAGTGACCTCCATGGAGTCACCCCCATAAGCCACTGAAGGACTCAGCAAGGCTGTCCCGGGTCCCTGCGGCCCATCCCTCACCCAGAACAGCTCTGCAGCCATGTTCACGATCCAGCCAAAACCAGAGGGCCCTGGCGCTCAGCCTTGCCTCCAGCAGAGCCTTGCCCTGTCCACTGTCTTCCCACAGGGGCTGGGTCTTCCCCAAGTCCTAGAACCCTGGACTGTGTGTGATTCACCTTCTGGTGTGGGAGCACGGGGGAGCTTGTGCTCGAGGGGCTCACTGGAAATCATTGTGACAGACTCCTCTTGACACACCTTGTTTGGGGAACTTGAGTACCCTGATGAGGGGTGTGTCACTTCTGTATTTTTAGTGTCTTTATCCTAACTCCTAGCTTCTGTGTAGTTGGGAAAGTGGCTTATTTATAGAGGGAAGCTCTGAAATCTCTCTTAACTTCCAATGTGGTTAGGACCTCTGGAGATGAGGCTCACTTATTCTGTGACTGGACCTCCCAGAAGTCACTTTCCCTGGCTGTTGCAGTGCCTGTCATCTGTCACTCAGCTGTCATCCATGTTCTATCTCTACACCTATCAATCATTTATCTTTCATAAGATAAATAGGTCTGCCTATCTCTGTCATCTATCCGTGATCCTTTTCCAATCACCTCTTGAATTAGAAGGTCCCTGCTTCAATGGAATCCAGATTTGGTGAGCAACGTATGGACTTAGGAGGTCTGGTCCCACCAGGACTCAGTTTCTCCAGCTTTAAGAGGGAAGCTTGTTCATTTTATTACATCTACTCCTGGGGAGACTTCCACGCACCCGTAACTCGAGTAGGGGACATCTCCAAAGCTTGCATCTCCGAGGCTTGCGAAGCCCCAAGGTGCCAGGTCACAGGACACACAGAGATGCCTGTGCTTTCTTCCTTGGGCCCCTTAGAGCACCTCTGGGCACGTGTGAGGCAGGAGCCTCTCTCCCAATGGCAGCCATGCCCAGCCTGACTTCCCCAGCCCTGGGGCAGCTCCAGGTACCCACTCCTGACACTGACCCTTATCACAGCCCCCCTCACTGATAACGTGCCTCATGGTTCGGGCATACAGTAACTAAGGCCTAGCACTTTATTTTGCACCTTACATTCTCCAGCTCCTTTAGGACGTAGAGCAGTCTGGGCCTGATGGGGCGTGTGCCTACATTCTCTGTGCATACAGTTGCAAAACATATTTTGAGCTATAACCTTCTATTAACCCCTTCTAGTTTGCTGAACAAATTAGTCTGTAATTTTTTTTCCTATTTGTGTTTACCCTTTTGGATTTATGAGGTCATGTGAAAGGAATTATGTATTTTATACATGTGTGTTGGGTGTGGCAATAAATCTCCAGGGGAAACCTTGTGACTGGCCTCCACTCCCCTGGTTGCTGCCCTGCCAGTGTCCATGTGCTGATGGCTGGGACAATGTGGGGTTGGAGGTGCAGCCAGAGCCAGAGAGGTCTCCCCTGAATGCTGAGCAGGTGTGTGGCATCCCTGGAGTCACTTTTTGGCCCATGGCACGGTGTACTTGAAAGGAGGCTGGTCGTGGGGAACTGACAAAAAGCCAGGGTTTGCCTTCCAATGACAGTGGGGCTGGGGGAGGGCCCGGGCTATGAAATGACTGTGGCTAGAGGAGAAAAAATAAATCCAGCAAAGGTGTTCGACACATTTAATCTCCCCGATGTGTGTGTTCAGGGCATGGGGCTTGGCATTCAGATGTATTGATCTAGGGCAAGACTCCAATACCAGCTGCCTCCCCTTCAAGGTCCCTCTCGGTGCCTACTCCGACTCTGCTCTGGAGTAACTGCTTGGCCAATAAATCTTGACACCAGCCTCAGGAGAAGTCATTATCTTTCATAGAAAACGATTATTGCTCAGTTAAGCCCTACATTTAATTTTCCTGTGATCTGTCTCTTTCAGCTTCCTGCTCAGCAGTTCCCTCTTTCATAAAATGACCACACGATCCAGACCCAAAATCATCAGATGGACTTTACAAGTCCTTTTGACTCTACCCTGCATGGCTATAATGGCCACACTCGATAAAGCTTTAACGACAGGGTAGCAGCCGTGGGCACTCCCAAGGAGCACCCTGGCGTCTGCTCCAACAGGGCCTCCCAGCACCAGGGTGTTGGTTCCCTGAGGGAGCCCAGTCACCTTCCAGGCTTGGGGTCTCCTGCCCCAGGGGTGGCCTGGCCAGTTCAACCCCAAACAAAGCCAGGCTCTGAAATCGGTCCTTTTCCATGCTGGCTCCACTGGCAGCTTTGGGATCTTTGAAGGATGTCCTCAGGTCCCCATCCTGACCACCCACCCTGTGACAGCCATCAAACCTGGCAGGGCAAGAACAGGGCACCACACATCCAGCCCTCGGAGTGTCTGGCAGGGTCGTGGTAGGACACAGCGATGGCATCTAATGAAACTAAGGCTGGGCACAGTGGCTCACACCTGTAATCCCAGCACTTGGGAGGCTGAGGCGGGTGGATTGCCTGAGCTCACAGGTTCCAGACCAGCCTGAGCCAGAGTGGTCTCTAAAAATAGCTGGGCATTGTGGCGGTGCTTGTAGTCCCAGCTGCTTGGGAGGCTAAGACAAGAGAATCACTTAAGCCCAGGAGTTTGAGGTTGCTGTGAGCTATGACACCATGGCACTCTACCAAGGGTGAAAAAGTGAGTCTCTGTCTCAAAATAGTAATAATAATGAAACTAAGTGCTGACCTGGAGCCTGAGAGTGCCTGAGTCCTGGGCCCTGCCCTGCCCCTTATCAGGGGTGTGGCAGGGACTGGTCCCCAGATGTGCCACCATACCCATAGCTACTGGAGGGCCACCATTCCCTTCACAGTGTCACTGTGAGGGCAGAAGATTGAGCCCCCAGTGCACTCCCTGGCATGTCACAAGTGCTCAGGGCACCACACAGGTGCACTAATTACACTTCATAAATCTTCTCTGAGACAGGCATGGGCTCAAGCAGCTGATCCTGTCACAGAGCTCTGCTGAAGAAGGGAGGGAGCAGGGCTTGTCCTGCAGACTGTCCTCAGCCTCGCTCTCCTGTGCAGAACCTTCCATCCAGGTAGGGCTGGAGCCAGGACAGGCCCAGCCTGCCCTCCAGGGCTCACGTCCACTGTCCACCAGCGGCCACAGCTGGAATGATAGGGTAGTGACTGAACACTGCAAGACAGGGACCGCAGGGCTGAACGTCTGCCTTAATCGCAGATGGAAGTGCCAGAACAGGCTCTCCTGCTGCTGGGGGGCACGTGGTTTGAGACCCTTTCAGTCACAAACACACCATGTGCCCTTGACCATCCACAGGGGTCAGCCCTCTCAGCTTCAGTTTTTCCTTCTGTGAAACAGGACTATTTTATTCCATCAGCTCTGAGATAGGATCTTGCCCACATTTTGATCTTTTGGAATCAGAGTTTGTCTCCATAAGGACACATGGCAGCAACCCCTGACAGGGCGCTTCTGAGTAGCACATAGCCCGTCTCGGCACCTCAAGGTGCCCAGGCCTCTCCTGCAGGTGCTGGGGCAGGGTCTCAGGGGCTTATTGCAGGGCTGGGCTCAGTCTGCAGCACTCCTTGGTCCTGGATCCTGATATACAGTCCCCACCACTGTCCACTCCTCTGCTCTTATGTGACATTTCTGACTGGGCTGCACCTTATGGATGTGATGGGTGCTCGAGTGTCCTGTGAAGTTTGTATTAAATTGTGTGCCTTACAGCGAGTGGTCCAGTAGATTTGGGACCCTCACATTGTTTTCACTGTACAGCCTTTTCAGTGTTGGGCTGAGTTTGTTCCTATGGGTGACTCAATTTCATAGAGCAGATTTTGGAGGAGGTGTCACCCTGACATCTATGTGCTGGGCTTACAGCATTCAGGGCTGCCAGCCTTCCTTCCCCATGTGGGAAGGTCATGCCACCACAGAGCAAGGATAACCTTCTTGCTCCCTATGGCCCCTTCCCACCCTTGACGAGACCTCATGAGAGAAGGGGGATCCCACAATGTGAAGGGGGGACTTGCTTCAGGACCCCCAGGACCAGAGCAGGTGCCTGGCCACCTAGTGGGCAGTTCAGTGGGGACAGTACAGCATGCCCATCCAAAATGGGACTGGGGAACCCCCTCCAACTCACTCCAAACCTGGGCCAGCAACATCCTGCCCTCAGGGAAGAGTTGTGCACATCAGAAGGGATTGAGTCCAGGTAGGGGAGGGACACGACCTCCTCCCCAACACAGTTGTTCCAAGTGGCTTTTGGGTGTTTCCTGTGTACTGAATTGTTTTCCCTAGAATTCAAATGCTGAAGCCCTAACTCCCGTTGGGATGGCATTAGGAGGTGGGGCCTTGGGAGGTGATCAGGGTTAGGCAAGATCAGGGGGCTGGGGCCCTCACAATGGGATTAGTGCCCTGCTAAGAAGACCCAGGAAGCTCTCCTGCACCCCACCACATGAGAAGGCCCCAGGAAGCTCTCCTGCACCCCACCCTGTGGAAATACAAGAAGGAGCCAGCCGCAGCCCAAAAGAGGGCCCTCACCAGACCTTTCCCAACAGACCCACATTCACAGTGTGCCAGTGTGATGATCAGATTCTGGGCAATTTGCACAATAGTCATTGTGTGACTCCATGGCCATTCCCCCAAGCTGAGGCCAACGATTGACCTGTGGTCTGTGGTTTGGGGATTGGGGACATGTGAGGCCAGAGACAAGCCTGGACTCCACCCCATGGCAGCAGGGGGCTCCTCAGAGGCTGGGACACCCTAGGAGGCTAGCACAACCCCCACTGTGGAAAGAGGCTGAACCAGGTATGTGCAGGGTGCAGAGACCTTCTCTGCCCAGCTCCCTTCTGAACCAGTGTCCTCCCAGTCAGTCTGGGCTCCATCTTCCCCCATTTTTTTTTTTTTTTTTCTCTTCTCTTCTCTTCTCTTCTCTTCTCTTCTCTTCTCTTCTCTTCTCTCTCCTCTTTTCTTTGTTTGTTTTTGAGACAGAGTCTCAAGCTGTTGCCCTGGGTAGAGTGCCCTGGCTTTACAGCTCACAGCAACCTCAAACTCTTGGGTGGAAGTGATTCTCTTGCCTCAGCCTCCCAAAGTAGCTGGGACTATAGGTACCTGCCACAACACCCAGCTATTTTTTGTTGTTGTTGCAGTTGTCATTGTTGTTTTAGCTGGCTGTGGCAGAGTTGGAACCTGCTAGCCTTGGTGTATGTGGCCGGTGCCCTACTCAGTTACGGGCACTACCCCTTTTTTTTGAGATAGAGTCTCATTATGTCACCCTCAGTAGAGTGCCATGGCATCACAGCTCACAGCAACCTCAAACTCTCAGACTTAACTGATTCTCTTGCCTCAGCCTCCCAAGTAACTGGGACTATAGGCGCCTGCCACAACGCCCGGCTATTTTTTTGCTGCGGTTGTCATTGTCGTTTAGCAGGCCAAGGCTAGGTTCTAACACGCCTGCCTCGGTGTATGTGGCCGGTGCCGTAACCACTGAGCTACAGGCACTGAGCCATCTACCCCCATTCTTCTTGCATCCCCTCGACTCCCTGCCTCTTTTCTTTGGTTGAATCCACTCCCTCCAGCCCAACCTCACCCTGCCAGGCCAGCCCTGGAGCAGGAGACACATGTCAGGCATCACTTGGATGCTAGCCTTGCATCCTATTTCCCTAAAAATGTAGAAGGAACTCAGTGAGATATTCAGGCCTCCCCGGGGCCAAATACGCCACCATCCTGCTCTCTGCCCTGCTTCTACAAGTTCCTGCCAGGGCTCCCCACGTCTGCTCTCAGGGTCTTCCAACCTGCTGCCATACCTCCCACCTGTAGACACCTGCCCTGGGCCTGCTGCCCCGTCATGTTTTTGCTTCCCTTCTCAGCAAAACTGCACTGTCTTTTCTTTCTCTCCTTCATTCTATCTGAAAACACTTCTACTTTGGCCCCTGTATTTGCTCAGCACAAAATCCAGGCTGGGCTCTTGATCACAGTCTTAGCATGATCAGACCTCTCCTGTTGGCTTTCTCCTCTCCCAAGGATCTCCGCACTCTCTTAGTCCCCTCTGCCTCACTGCTGCTCCTTCTGGAGGCCCAAGGCTCAGTGTGTAGCCCTCCCCTCTGTCCCAAAGCCTCTGGGCACCTCAACCAGTGGGGACTGCAGACTCCTACTTCCAACCCCTGATATGACACCTCCCTCAGAGGGTGAAGAGGCCACTCAGATTTAATAGATCCAGAACTATTTCCTAATTTCCACCCTCACCTCCCAAATTGCTCTCCCACCCTCTTCCATCTTAGCCCTGACCAACTGCAGGTGACTCCTTCTGCTTCCACCCTCGCTCTGTCTTCAGAGCACACTCTAGTTGGTGCCAAACTCCTCTCACTGGCACCTCCACCTGCCCTCACCTGAGCCCCACTTGCTCCTGGAGGGCTGGGACAGTCTCTCACAGGTCTCCTGATTCCCTCCTACCCCTCTACGTGGCAACTGGAGGGCAGCACTGCAACTCTGCACAAATCCCCCACCATGACATTCAGTGCCAAAGCCCAAGTCTGCAGCCTGGCTGGGAGGTCCCCTCGGTCCAGCTCCTGGCTCCCTCTGCCCTAGGGTGCTGTGCTCCAGACAGGGTGGCTCTTTGCTGTTCCTGAGCACACTCAGCACCCTTCAGCCGTGGGGCTTTTGCGCACGTGGTTCTTCTGCTTGGGCCACCTGCCCTCTTCACCTTTACTCCACTCACAGGTCACCTTCCCTAGAGACTGACCCTCTGGGGTGTAGCTACCACTCCCCACCACCTGCTCCTGGCCCTACCATGTGGCTATTTGTAGGTGTACTGGCCACCTGACTTGTTGACTTGTTTTGGGTTTGTCCGATGCAGACCCAGGGACACCGGGGCTTGACACAGAGCAGAAGCCAGTCAATGTGAATTAAGAGAAGGAAGGAGAAAGGTCAAAACCAACCTCGTGTAAGAACGAGGTGGACTAGCACATGAGAATTTGAGCTTCAGACGGATGGGGAGCCACTATTGGCTCAGATCAGCTCCCCACCCACTTCCAGTTCTTTTTTGCTTGGGTCACACAGTTCAGAGAAAATGTTGGAGTATATGAAAATTAGGAATGGCAACTAAAAAACAGATATTCTGTTCAATTAAGCAAAAAAGTCCTGTGGAACTTCTTTTCCTTGGTTTGTATAGAAATGAATGAATCTCCCAGCTGAAGTTGACTCAAACGTCTTAAAAGTTATCACGTAACACATCTAGCTTCGTGTGGATGTCTTGCTACATTTTCTAAGAGTAAAATCTCATATTAAAAAAGTAAAGGTCAGGGTTGCAGACTCTCTGAAGCCTCAGGTGAGGTGGCCAGGTAAAATAGAGGACCCCCCTTCCCAGGACTGCAGCTAAGGAGCGTGCATTTCAGGTATGGGACAGATTTGGATAGAAAAAATGATTTGCTGTTAATCTGAAAATCACATCTAACCTGGAGCAGTTTAACTTGCTACATCAGGCGACCCCAGCCAAGCTCCACCAGGGGCTCCGGGAGGGGGCGAGCAGGAGCGCGGGGCGGGGCCTGGGAGGAATCTGTCGCGCAAACGGGCGGGACGGGCTCGGGGCCGGAGGGGGCGGAGCCTGTCCGCGGGGGCGGGGCCGAGCGCGCGTGACGGCGGTTGCCAGGGTGAAAGGTCAGCGCGCCGGCGACACTTCCAACATGGCGGCGGCCCAGGTGGCGGCGGCGGCGGCGCGCAGCCCCGGAGTCCGAGCGGGGCCCGCGCCCCGAGCCCGGCTCCCGCCCCCGCCTCGGGCTGTGCGGCTGCCGCGGCTGCTCGTGCTGCTGGCGGCGGCGGCGGCGGGGCCGGGCGCGGGCGGCGCGGCGCGGCTGTACCGCGCGGGCGAGGACGCCGTGTGGGTGCTGGACAGCGGCAGCGTGCGCGGGGCCACGGCCAACAGCTCGGCCGCGTGGCTCGTGCAGTTCTATTCGTCGTGGTGCGGCCACTGCATCGGCTACGCGCCCACCTGGCGGGCCCTGGCCGGGGACGTGCGAGGTGAGGCGCGGGTCCCGCTGCCCCTCCCAGGCCGCGTTTCCTTCCCCACCGTCCGGCCCCCGCCCCGCCGAGGCTCCGCTCTCAGGCTCACCCGGCTTTCCCAGGGCAGGGGACGGAGCCCGCCGCGCCCCACGTGTCCCCGGGAAATCCCCCACTAGATGCAGGCGAGTTGGGCTGTGTCCGTCAAAACGGAAAGAACCCCTGTCCCTAGCCCTCGCCTCACACCTGGGGACAGAGAAGCCCTCGCGCCATCTCTCAGCTCTCAAAACACCGGTGTTTTGAGCCACCAAGAACTTCATGAACCGGCGGGGCCTCCTGCCTTAGCTGCTTCCGGACCCAGACGCATTCCCACCTCTTCTCCAGTAACTTTACTTCGGTGTCTGGAGTTCCTATTCTTTGAGAATCCCCCTCTTCCCTGTGTCACACCCATAGCCACACTTTCCCCTTTAAATCTTCATCCTCTTCCTGGTTTGGAAAGCTGACCATATGGTGAACGCTCAGAGGGAGCCCACCGCTTAGAAATCCAAACACTCCAGAGACTTCTCTGTAAAAGCCAAAAACAAACAAAAAGACCTAGAAAGCATTTCAGTGATGAGTCCCTGTTCACAGCTTTTGAAAAAACTGGTTCACAAACTACTGGTCATGTCCCCACACTTCTCTGCCCTGCTGTAATTGGTTACAGGTGTCTGAGTTATTCTGCTCTAAAGGGTGGTAGAGTTGTAGGAGGGGGCATTTGCAGCATCCCACACAGTAGCCTTCCTTTAAAATGGTATTTAGATCACTGAAGTAGGAGCTCCTCCCCAGCAAGAGTGAGGTTTGGCAGGACTCTGTTGCTAGAATTGCACTAACCTCTAATTACATGTTTCCCTGGGCAGGAGTGGTAACAAATTGCTACTTTTCTTCCTTTGTTTTTAATGTCTTACATCCAACCTTGCTGTATTTTTCTTATATCCAAACAGATTTATAAAGACATTTTACTTCAAATCTAAATAGGGCCTTTGTATGTAATTGTAAATGATTATTGCAGAGTATCGGGGCTTTTCTATTCAAATAGGTTTGTTTTCTTTATCTAATGCTTTTTTTTTTCCAGAATATGTGCTTTTATTTATTTATTTTTTTATTAAGTCATAGCTGTGTACGTTAATGTGATCATGGAGCACCATACACTGGTTTTATAGACCGTTTGACACATTAATGCTTTTCCTAAGTCCCTGACATTCCACATGGGTCGAACTGGGTTCAGAAACTGGAAGAGATAAGCGGAAAACTCTTTAATGTTTACTTATTAATTTTTTGGTTTTTGTAGACTTTGTTTTTACAAAAAAACTAACCTATTCGGTGATAAGGGAGAACTTTTCAGGGATTGTGTGTTATTTGGTGGCAGAAACTTAGATATGCAACTAGAATGTAGGTAGCCCAGGCAAGGCTGCCATCTCTTTTGTGCATTTGGTTTTGAATTTTCAATTCAATATCTGAAGTATAAAGATTGTAAACCAGATTCAAATATTGCAAATTATTCTAAGTCTTTGAGCCAGCATATAGGGAACCTTCATAATTTGCCTCTGGAACTTGGAAGATTACTTTTGAAAGTGAAACATTAATGTCCTAATGGTGTGATTAACTTAACTAAATAAGGTACTTTAAAATGGTTGGCCATCTTCCCATTCACAGCAGGAAGAGTGGCCTCGTTTAAGACGGAAATAGGACATGGCTGAAAGTGAAAGACATGGTGGCCTAACCACATGGGGGCAGCAATTGGAGAGGCAAGAGGGGCTGCAGGGCATGGAGGCAGAGGGTCCCAGGAGCCAGACAGTGAGGCTGGCTGAGAGTGGTGGAAAGGGACCAAGAGCCTCAGTGCTGAGGAGTGTCCTGCTCAGGGCCCACAGCTTTTTCTAAGGCTTGGGTTCTCAAAGTGGGGCCACGTGGGGACTTAGTACAATGGTGGGTCCTGCCTAAACCTGCTGGGTCGGAAAGCCAGGGTGGAGCCCCATATCCTGGCAGCACAAACCCAAAAGTTGGAGGATCACTGCTCTGACGGACACCAACCCTGCAAGGCACCTACAAGAAAGAGCATTTGGGGCGGTGCCTGTGGCTCAGTGAGTAGGGCGCTGGGCCCATATACCGAGGGTGGCGGGTTCAAACCTGGCACTGGCTAAACTGCAACAAAAAATAGCCGGGCGTTGTGGTGGGTGCCTGTGGTCCCAGCTACTTGGAAGGCTGAGGCAGGAGAATCATCTAAGCCCAGGAGTTGGAGGTTGTTGTGAGCTGTGACACCACAGCACTCTACTGAGGGTAATAAAGTGAAACTCTGTCTCTAAAAAAGAAAAGAAAAGAAAGAAAGAGCGTTTGGCCAAATGGAATGACAGCAAGAAACCCCCACCCTCTGCACATACCTCCCCCCATGTCTGTTAGAACTCCTCAGTGAAGGAGCCTGTCAACTCTGGCCCTTGCCCTCCTGCGAGGTGGACTGCAGGATCCTTTGTGCCTAATTTCAGCAGATTCCTTGTGGAATGTGGAGAAGGTACTGCTTCACAGTGAAGGTCGCACAGCCCCTGCTTGGCACTGGCCTGTCTCACAAGGGAGAGTGCCTCTCCCGTGGGAATGCATTGTCATCACTGCTGTTGTCACCTCTCTGATCCTAATCAGTCACTTGTGAATTGGGTCATTCTGCCCATCCCTGTGGGTTGTGCAGACCTTGGCTTGGGCCCCCTCCCGGCCTCTTCCTGCTTTTCCCTAGAAAAGCTTTCCATCGGTTTCTCCCACCCATCCCTGACTCCCAGTCTCTGAATCAGGGTAGCTTCTAGAGGGGGCTCATGATAGTGGTTCTGCCCCCGGCTTAAGATGCCTCTGGTGGGACGAGCCTGAACTACCAAAGCACTCTGCCTCTCCCCCTACAGCCTCCTACTTGGAAGGAGCAGAAAGGGCCAGGAGGTGGCCCACAATGGGCAGGGAGTCCTTCCTGATTCCTTGACACGCTCTACTAGCTTAAGGGCACCTTCATTTACCTAAAAGATTTGGATTGAACTTTCTTTAGTTCTCTGCTGGCTTTTTTCTGATTTTGGAAAATGAGTGTTTTTCCCTATGAGAAGGTGGCTTATCAAACAAAAGGTCTCCTGTTTGGTGTAGACAGATCTCATCCTAGCGTTTGTGTGGCTTGGCGTAGGCCTGTCATTTCTAAGCACTTTGTGAAACAAAGCCACACTGTGTTCCTGAAAATCATTTGGCCAGTGTGATGGAATTTGGTATGCCGTGACCTGGGACCACACTTTTATCTGCCCACCACTGAAATCTCGGTGATATCTCTGCAGAGACTTGAGTGGACCAAAGCAGTGCACCCTCAGGGTAGAGCTTGTGTTCCCTGGGGCTCTCTGTGGCCATGGTGTCTGTCCTCTTTCGGGAAGGAAGCAGGGCAGGTCCTCTGTTACTGACCTGGAATTCCCAGTGAGACTTGAGCCTTCTCCCACGACATGTGGAACACTTCTAGAACTGTCCCGCGAGGGGCGTTCTTTGGTAATGCTCTTTTGTTGCAATGGTGGTACAGAGACTGAGTGAATCATCTCTCCAGGTCACACGTCTGAGTAACAGACTAGGGTCTGAGTCAAGGCTTGGGTGACTCTAGACCCCCAACAGCTTGCTTCTCGTGCCTTTGTAGGGCACCGGTGGGGGTGGGGAGATGGGCACATCCCATGATCAGTTATTGCTGCCAGGAGGTGCCCAAGTCTACCCTGCCTTCCCACCAAGCTTCTCTCCCCACTTGGTCTGGTTTCTCATCTCCTTGACCAGGCTGCAGGCTTATCAGAGATGAAGTGGGATGTGGTATTCCCCACAGGCCCATTCCCTGTTCACTGGTGTCCACCATTGCTGATGGTGGCAGTGGGTGCAAGGCAGAGCTGAGGGCTGAGGAGGGCTGCCGGGTGCTTGCTGGGCTCAGGAAGAGGGGGAGAGAGGGCAGAGGGAAAAACGAGTTGGGCAATGGTGGCCTCCCCTCTCCCTCTGGGCTCAGAAATGGCTTATCCAGGGCGGCACCTGTGGCTCAGTGAGTAGAGCACCAGCCCCATATACCAAGGGTGGTGGGTTCAAACTCAGCCCTGGCCAAACTGCAACAGAAAATAGCCGGGCACCGTGGTGGGCGCCTATAGTCCCAGCTACTCGGGAGGCCGAGGCAAGAGAATCTCTTAAGCCCAAGAGCTGGAGATTCTATGAGCTGTGACGCATGGCACTCTACCGAGGGCAATAAAGTGAAACTCCGTCTCTAAAAAAAAAGAAAAGAAATTACTTACACAGCCTCCACTGTCATGGCCACTGGGTTATTTTATAGGAAAGAGGATGTGTCCCACCAGCCAGGGCCTCTGGGCATGGCCTCCCTGAGTAGCTGCCATCAGTGTGTCTGAGACTCGACTATGACCCAGGCTGCTTACATGTTGTCAGAGTAAGGACCAGGAGGGCTTGCTGAGAAAGGCCTTACGGACCATGTCTGGGGACCTGTCACCATGGTGTCACACCAGGTTTCCCACAGTGGAGTGACTCAGGCCATAAACACCTCTGGGCTACCTGATGGAAGATGAATTGGGGACTCTATCACTCTCTGAGCTGCTTTCCTCCGTCTCTAACGGTTCTGATCCTTCAGCATTTAGCCAGGAGAGATGATGTCATCAGAAGTGCTCTTTGCCCTGCTGCACCCTTGAACACTGCCCACCTTTCACAGTTTGATTCAACAGAACTGGGCTAAATGCTGGAGTGAGGATACACGTGGACCTGGTACAGGACCTGGTGGGAGGCGTGGACCTCCTACCGCCTCAGTACAGTAGGAGGCAGGAGCAGCGGTCTGGTTGGTGTTCTCAGACTGGCTGTGGGTCAGTCTCAGAGGTTTCGTGTTGAACTCCACTGATTGCTGTATGGGCTTAAATTTCTGCCCAGCCTATTATCCCAAACTGTGTCTTGAACTTGGAGCTTATCTTGGCTCAGCCAGGAGAGGGGCTACACTCAGAGAGAATGCCGTCCAGTGGTTGGAATGTTTGGTTGGAGACCGCAACATTGCCCTGACTTCAGGATGGTAAAGAGGCCATAAGGGACTCTACCTTAAACACGGACTTGAGGTGCATTTATATGACCTTAGAGGTCAGTTAATCTTTACTGTAATCATTTTCTATAACTAATTGATGGTTGGCCATAAATTAGACTTTTATAGACTTCTTCATTAGAACATGACAAGTAATGGCAAAAGATTTAATCTCCTTAGGTTCAGTAATAGAGTTATTTGACAAACTTGAAATAAATTTTAGTCTACTCTATATAGAAGCTTAATTATTTCACAAGTAGTTTTTAAGCTTGTGCACTAAAATAGCCACACGTCTGAGCAGAAGTGAGAAGTGGGCACACAGTTTGCTCTCTGCTTCCCTTTGCAAGCCCCTGGCGGCGCCGTCCGGGACTCAGTGCCTCCAGCTGGCGCTGTGTGGCCCCAGTGTTAAGCGGGGAGTGGCTCCACATGGCTAGTAAAAGCTGGCAATTTGCTTTCAGTTTTAGAGGTTTCTTTCCTTTGTATACTCAGAACTAGACAGGTGGGAAAGACAGGAGAAGGGGAGGATACCAGTTGAAAGAGGCAAATACCCTGAAGCTAAACCCTTAAATGTTGTGCATTTTATCTGATAAAATAGACTGCCATAGCTTTTGTGTGGCTGTGAATACTGTCCATCTGCTGGGGTCCTTGCAGGGACTGCGGGCGGCGCCTGTTCAGCTGCTGAGGCAGCCTGTGTAACTGAAATTCCCACTCATCTGCCAGCCTGCCCAGCACACAGAGGCTGGTGTCTTTCAAAGTTAGACAAAGGCCTCATGAGGTGCCACTTCCCCAGGCCCCGTGTCTGAGTGGGCTCTATTTTGTTGGAGCGTAGCTTTGCAGGTGACCTGTTGATTCACAGGAGTCTGACACCAGGGCGGGTCAGTGCCTCTGCCTGTGCCTACTGGTGGAACTGGACTTCCCTCCTGCCCCTGCCCCTGTGCTCATGGCAGAGCTGGATGTCTGCTCTATGTCAGCCCACCAGCCTGAAATGCGCCCCTGCCCCCCCCACCCCGGGGTGGGAGGAAGAACAGCAACGAACAGGACACTTCAGAGGGTGGGGTGGCCAATAAAAACAGATAAGATGAGCAGGTTAAGGATAGATAATAAGTTGGGAGAAAGTAAACAGACTGACCAAGGAGACTAGACTGGGACAGGGTAGGAGGGAGGCTTCAGTGGGGCAGTGTCTCAGACTAGGAGGTGCCCACAGCAGGGCTGCCTTGCCTTGAACTGGCCTCAAATCATCTCTTGACATCAGCTTCCTGAGCTACTGGGTGTACAGGTGTGCGCCACCACATCTGACTAGAAGGCCTTTGAAAGGGCCTTGCTGCTCAGGGTGGGGCACGGGGAGGCTCTGGATGCCTTTGGCACCTGCTAGCTCTGGGTTGGCTTCCGTTCTCTTCCTGAACAGCAGGGAGATGTAGTTACTCTGTAAAAATTCTCTGGCTGCTCTCTGAAGAACTAAGGGCTGGAAACCAGGAGGGGACCAGTTGGGACTCCATGGTGTTGTAGGGTGGCCCCCTGCACCTGCAGCCCTGAAGGGATGGGGGGCAGGTGAGCCCCCGAGCTTGCCTAAGGGCTGGGATTTGGGGAGCAAAGAAGAGAAATGTTAAAACACTTGTCCTTTTTTTTTTTTTTTTTTGCAGTTTTTGGCCGGGGCTGGGTTTGAACCCGCCACCTCTGGCATATGGCGCTGGCACCCTACTCCTTTGAGCCACAGACATAGCCTCAAAACACTTGTTTTTTGTTTGTTTTGTTTTGTTTTTTATTATAGATAAAAATATGCACCATAGATGTGGCCCGACCCATTAAAACACTTGTTTTTTGACATCAAGTGTGTGCGGGAGTCCCCAGTGAGCAGAAGGGGAGACGGCTTTTCCATGCTGAGGTTGTAAAAATAGTTTCTGGCCAGAATTTACCAAAGGCCAGCCACATCTTTAGCGTGAGGGAGTGCTGGGAAGCAGACACTCGCCCAGATGTGGAGTGGCCTAGCCAGTTTCCGCCCAGAGCTCAGCTCGTGTCCTGGCCCCTACCTACCCAGGCAGTTCCCCCTTCTGGCCAGTTTTCTTCTCCATCCTGTTGTTAAGGAAATAGTAGATGGGAATGACTAAAAGGTGGATCTCCTGTCTGCTCAGTGTCATGCTGATACACCATCTCACAGTTCACCCAGGGCTGGCTGCCTGGGGGAGTGGGTATGCCGGCCCTGCCACCGCTGCAGAGCGCGGGCCCCATGTCACCGCTGCAGTGTGTGGGCCCCATGTCACTGCTGCAGAGTGCGTGGGCCCCATGTCACCTCCCCAGAGTGCAGGTACGTGTCACCTGCAGAGCATGGGCCCCATGTCACCACTGCAGTGTGTGGGCCCCATGTCACCGCTACAGAGTGTCGGGCCCATGTCACTGCTGCAGAGTGCGGGCCCCATGTCACTGCTGCAGAGTGCAGGTGCATGTCACCACTGCAGTGTTGGGCCTGTGTCACCGCAGACCTTTTCTGGTAGAGATGCCACCTCTTCTCTCCAGAAGAGGAAAACCTAGTGGTTGGGCCTTCTCGGCCTGTAGGACGTTACCAGTTGATTTCCAGCATTCTCACTGGGCTCACTGGTGGTCCCTGCAGTTGCAAGTTGAAAAGTGTCTCTGACATCTGTTCATGCTGCGTTTGTGTGAGAATCGTGTTTTTAGCTTTTCAGGAATTACACTTGACACTGGCTTGAAATAGACTGAAAGTGTGGAATCCTCACCTTGCTGAATTTACCCAGGATTGTACCGAGCAGAGATGAGTCCCGAGCAGGTTTCCCCTGTGCCCTATGGATGGCCTGCTCTGTTAGCACCACCAGCCTGGGCTCTTCCCTGCTATGCTGAAAGTGGCGTATTGTTAGAAATGGGGGGAACCAAGGTGTTTCTTCTTCCTTTTTTTTTTTTTTTAAATGTGGAATTTCACTCTGTTGCCCTGAATAGAGTGATCTGGCATCATCATGGCTCATAGCAACCTCAAACTCCCAGCCTCCTGAGTAGCTGGGACTACAGGCACCTGCCACAGTGCCCGCTAGTTTTTCTATTTTTAGTAGAGATGGGATCTCACTCTTGCTCAGGCTGGGCTCCAGTTCTTGAGCTCTGGCTCTCCTCCTGCCTCAGCCTCTCAAGAGTGCTGGGGTTACCGGTGAGAGCCCCTGCGCCCAGCCGGTTTTTCCTCTTTACATCTGCAGTTGCACCCGTGTTCCACAGGGTGGGTTCCACACAGGGTGCCTGGTAAGGCTGCTGAGTCTACTTTCCCAGTTTGGTGAAATATGTAGCCCTAACCGTGGATCTCCCCTGGGTGGGGGGAGTGGGTGTGCCCTGTGCTCTCACCTGGAGTGGCATGGGCACTTAGGAAACAGCCAGTCCCTTTCCTGGTGCCTTGCAGGGGAGCACTGTCTGTGGTTCTTGGGGTTCAGAGGCAGAGGATCGGGAGTTTGGGGAGAGATGCCTGGGACAGGAGTCCAGAGGCATGTAGAGTGGCTGGGGGGTGAGGGGTGAGGGGTGGCTGGAGGTGAGGGGTGGCTGGGGGGTGAGGGGTGGCTGTGGGAGGACAGGAGGTTGACCTCATGGTAGATGAGCCACCCTCAACCTCTGCCTTGATGGCCAGTGACGTAGGACAGGGACCTACTGCTCTGCTGGTTGCTGTGTCTTTGTGAATGACACTCGGTGACCAGACTCGGTAGTCCTCCCATGGCTCTGAGGCCACTAGCATTGTCGGTTCAAATGTTAATAGTGGGAAATGCCTCAGAGTGCTGAGCCAGCTGAGGACTGTTCTTTTCTGTGAGTCTCTGGCCTCAGATGTGGCCAGAGACTGTCTCAGCCTTCGTGGCCATCGGCTAACGCTGTGCCTACAGCAACCCAAGCTCTGTGATCTGTGCATGCATGCACCAGAGGCACCTTGAGTTTCGCCTTCTCTCTGTGTGTGTGTGTGTGAGAGAGAGAGAGGAGAATGCTCATGTACCTTGGGGCCAGCCCTGCTCTGTTGGTCCTGAGAGGGCTTTTGTGTGGCACCACATCAAGCGCCTGGCTGCAGGGAACACTCACTCCGCTGCAGACACTTTATTAGCTTTGCTGCTTGTGGGCATGCGTTCCACTCATCCCAGCCTCGCGACACCAGTTGCCTCCGTTTTATAGATGGAACAACCAAGGTGCCAAAGGACGGATGATTTGCCCAGATTCTCAAAACCCAGTAAGTGGCAGAGCCAGGGCAGGAAGCTAGACAGTGTGGCTCCAGGTGGCGTCGGCTGAGCGCTGGGCCCGTGGTGCACCCATGCCGGCCTCATGGTGGAGACCAAGCTGGGCACACAGTCTGGGTGGGGTCGCCAGGAAGCAGCGTGTGGAAGGAGACCTGGAGAGGGACCAGGAACAAGCCTAGTAAATGGGGCAAGGTGAGATCCAGGCAGAAGGCCCAGATGTGAGCACGTGACAGGAGCCTGGTGGGGAAGGCGGGGGGGGGGGGGGGGGGGCCGTGCGGGGCAATCACTGGGGGGGCCCACCCCCCATGGACCGGGGCCCGCGAGCGCGCCCCGCGCACGCCCCATGTGGGGCCCGGTGCCGGGGGCGGGGGGGGGGCGGGGGGGGGGGGGGGGCACTTGCTGTGCAATCAGTTGGGTGGCACACAGCCAGGCTGGGGCAGGGCCTGAGGAAACCGGAGCAGCGGGCTGAGAAGAGACTGGTGACTCCAGCCTTGCTTCCCAAATGGCAGGAAGCTGTGGCGCTTCCTGCCGCCTCCACTCCCACCCTGTCTGCTCGCTGAGGCCAGCCACATAGAGGACCCTGCGGACAGGCAGGCTCACTCCCAGGTGGGCTTATAGGGCACCGGCAAGTCTCAGTCCCAACAGGGTATGTGTGGACCCTCTTCTGTTTCTCTACTAGTGTCTCTTTGTCAGGCCAAAAAGACATTCACAAGGGTGAAGAAGGTGCTAATGGTGCTGGCTGGCTCTGGGCTGCCCTCCACGGAGTGCTCAGAAGGGCAACGCTCCCAGTATACGCACGCTGGCCCTTGAGCAGTGTGCGGCTTAGAGCATACCCCTCCAGGTGCAGACAAAAGTCCAGACATGACTTTAGCCTTTTAGAACTTAACCATTAATAGCCGGCTATTCACTGTAGGCCTCACTGGTAATAGTTAACTCACATTTTGTATGTTGCGCTTTATATACTATATTTTTTCAAAAGCCAGAGAAAAGAAAATGTTACTAAGGTAATCATAAGGAAGAGAAAATACATTTCCCTCTTCCTTAAGTGGAAGTGGGTTGTCACAGAGGTCTTCATCCTTGTTTTCACCTGGAGTAGGTCGGGGAGGGGGAGGGGTTGTGGAGCGGGAGGCAGGCTGGCCGGGCACTCCCATGCAACCTTATGAAAACGCGTGATCGGTTCTGTCTGACGTTTTTGTTTTTCACTTTCCTGAAGATGTTTCTCACTGTTTGCTTTAGTTTCAGCGCCATATCATGGAAGGTTTGTGGACGTTAGATGCAGTCTGGAATAATCTGCCAGAGTTGCTGATGGTACCTGGCTTGGAAGCATCTGGTAGAGGTCACCATGTTGTCATCTGTTGCTGCTCTGGTCTGCGAGCTCCTTCCCTCCAAGACCATGTCTTGAAGCCCTGAACCTGCCACCTTCTGTGTCCACAGTCTCTGTCATGACTTCTGATTGGCTCTGTCTCAAACCCTGTGCGGTCAGCGTCTGGACATGGTTCTGTCGCCAGGAACGTGTCATTTCAGGGTTGAGGGCTTTCGTGGCTTGTTCCTGTACCCGTGATGGCAGCTTCAGTGGTGGAATCCTTTGGGACTTTCACGAGGCTTCCTTAATCTGGGTTCTCTACCATGGCGTTGATAATCCTTCCCACAGAGTGCATGTGTGATTTAGGGCCATAAGTGTCCTCACCACCCCACGGGTCTAGGCAGGGGTCCTCAAACTACAGCCTGTGGGCCACATGAGGCGGTATGATTGTATTTGTTCCCGTGTTGTTTTTTCACTTCAAAATAAGATATGTGCAGTGTGCATAGGAATTTGTTCATAGTTGTTTTTTTAAAACTATAGTCCAGCCCTTGAATGGTCTGAGGGACAGTGAACTGGCCCCCTGTCTAAAAAGTTTGAGGACCCCTGGGAGGTTGAATTGGAGACCTTGTGTTTGGAGAGAGGTAGACCAATGACACCTTTGTCATAGGGTTCTGAGCGCATAGGGTTCTGAGCAGCCAGGGGCATTGTCCAGTATCAAAAGGGGCTATTTTTTTTTTCTTTTTTTTTTTTGAGACAGAGTCTCACTCTGTCACCCTGGGTAGAGTGCTGTGGCATCATAGTTCACAGCAGCCTCAAACTCTTAGGCTTGAGTGATCCTCTTGCCTCAGCCTCCCAAGTAGCTGAGACTACAGGCACCCTCTTTTTTAGTAGAAATGGGGTCTCATACTTGCTCAGGCTGGTCTCAAACTCCTGAGGTCAAGTGATCCACCCAACTTAGCCTTCCAGAGTGCTGGCATTACAGGCATGAGCCACTGTGCTCAGCTTAAAAGGGACTTTCAAAGGTAGTTTCTTCCTGACCACATGTTGATGGAGACGACCCAGAAGCAGGGTCCCTGTCCAGGTTTTCCTGTTGTGGGGCTACAAGGCTGGCAGCTGGCGCTGGCCATGTCCCTTGGAGGCTTGGGAATCAGCTGCTTTGCCATAGGGCGGCCCTGGAGGAGCCTGAGTGTAGGGCAGAGTGTTTGTTACTCACCCCTTAGACGCCAGCACTCAGCTCTGCCTTGCCAGTGGGTGTCCTTTGTGACATTTTTTTTTTTAATAGGGCACTTTCATCTGCATTAAAACCTGGTTGTGCAGACCTCCTTCCCTCTCAGTACTCTCTTAGCTGTCAGTCAGCAGAAGCTACTTCTCCTGTTACATTGACGCTTTGAAAAGTAAACCTCTTTCAGGGGAGCACCTGTGGCTCAGTGTAGGGTGCTGGCCCCATATACCGCGGGTGGCTAGTTCGAACCTGGCCCCAGCCAAACTGCAACCAAAAAGTAGCCAGGTGCCTGTGGTCCCACCTACTTAGGAGACTGAGACAAGAGAATCGCCTAAGCCTAGGAGTTGAAGGTTGCTGTGAGCTGTGACAGCACAGCACTCTACTGAGGGTGATGAAGAGAGACTGTTTCGAAAAAAAAAAAATAGTGAAGTTCTTTCTAAAATTGTCAAACATACCTTTGCTGTCACTAAATTATCTGGGTTTAGAACCTCACCTTCCATTTGCTTTGTCATACTATGAAGACTTTACTTTTTCTTAGTCATGTTGCAGTCTGTCCGATGCCTTTCCTGTGCTGACCTGCATCCAGGTAACAGGTGCATTTTTGGGGACGGTGTGGTTTAATGGTATTTCTCAAAAAGCGCACTTGTCATGCCTGTTGGCATAGCTGCAGCAAGGGCTTCAGGTATGGTCCTTAGACTGGACTGACTTGTAGGGAAATGGCCGCAGTGCGGACCTCACTCCCTGCGTGCTCTCATGGCGTTGAGGCTTTTCTCTGCTTTCCAGAGGCACTACAGCATCGCCAGTTGTGCCTTGTGGGGTCCCGCGGTATTAGTCAAGGTTTATGGCATTGAACTGATGCAATGAAAAAGCCCAGGTCACCTTTTACTGTGACATGCCGTCTGCTGCAGACAAACAGCTGGCACAGCTGATCAGCGTCACACACTCTTTTAGGTGCGTGTTCTCAGCACTGAGCTTCCCACAGCAGCAATGGGCAGTGGCTGTGACGTCATCACAGCACACAGCGTGATAGCCTCACGCAGTTATGACGTGACATGTGTCTTCATATTGGTCTCTATTTCCCTTGACTGGTACCATGTATGGTCTGCAGGTGTCTGCATGCGTAAGTTTTGTTAAGTTTTAACTTTTTATTTATTTGTTTTTGAGACAGAGCCTCAAGCTGTCACCCTGGGTAGAGTGCCATGGCATCACAGCTCACAGCATTCTCCAACTCCTGGGCTCAGGGGATTCTCCTACCTCAGCCTCCCAAGTAGCTGGGACCACAGGCGCCCGCCACAACACCTGGCTATTTTTTGGTTGCAGCTGTCATTGTTGTTTGGTGGGCCCGGGCTGGATTCGAACCCACTAGCTCAGGTATATGTAGCTGGCGCCTTAGCTGCTTGAGCCACAGGCGCTGAGCCTAAGTTTTAACTTTTTATAATAGATGTGTATGTATTTTATGGAAGTGAATGACAAATTAGACTGGCGTCTGCATGTATCTGATGCATTCATGACTTACATTTTTCTTTTCTTTTCATTCTTTTTTTTTTTTTTTTTTTTGATACATAGCCTCAAGCTGTCACCCTGGGTAGAGTGCCGTGGTGTCACAGCTCACAGCAACCTCTGAGTCTTGGGCTTAAGCGATTCTCTTGCCTCAGCATCCCAAGTAGCTGAGACGACAGGCGCCTGCCAAAATGCCCAGCTATTTTTTGGTTGTAGTTGTTGTTGTTGTTTGGCATGCCCGGGCTACATTCGAACCCATCAGCTCTGGTGTATGTGGCTGGCACCTTAGCCACTTGAGCTATAGGCGCTGAGCCGATTTAGGTTTTTCTTAACTTTCTTTTTATATTTCTGGGCTATCTAGTTTATCTATAAGTTCTTTCAGATAGTCACACATTCCTCTAAAATTTTTCAATATATTTATTGAAAAAACTTGCATGTAAGTGGACGTGTGCAGTTTAAACTGGTGTTGATCATGGTGACACTGGATGTGGTAAGACAGAGGGACCAGGCGGTAAGGGGCCGCCCCTGTGTTGGTCAGGGTGGCCCTGGGTGTGTGATGAGACAGAGGGACCAGGCAGTAACCCCCTCCCCCCCCCCGTGTTGGTCAGGGTGGCCCTGAGTGTGTGATGAGACAGAGGCCGGGAAGTAAGGGGCTGCCCGGTGCCAGGGTCCTCAGCGGCATCCTCGATAGGTTCTTGGACACCACAATGTTAAGCAAAAAGACAAAGCAGCAGGTCCTTGAATGATGACATTTCCTTCAGCACAGTCTCCATGTAGCATTGGTGAGAAGAAATCGGTTTTGTTGCGTGTCATCCCCTCGAAGCTGCGGTCTCTGAACACCTGCCCCAGGGAGTTCGTGGCACGTCCCATGCTGTTCTGGGCCTCTGCGTGTCTGAAGTCACAGGTGGGCAGTCCCAGAGCCAGGCCTCATCTTGGCAGGAAAGCCTGTGGTGAGCAAACGGAGGGGCAGAAGGCTGGGTCTAAGGCACAGCTGTCCTCTCACTGTGTACGGGGACTTGGTTCTCAGAGTCGTCATCTGCAGAGCAGGAGCGGTGACATCGCACCCAGGCCCTGTTAGGAGGCCCAGATGGGATGGCGTGCACCAGGATGTGCTGGGTGCACTGCCAGCAGCCGCAGCACAGTCCTTGCTGGCGGAGGGGTCAGAACTGAGGTGTGGGGTGGACGTTCGGTCAATCCCGTAAATGTTGGCCGAGACCCTCCCATGCTCAGGGACGAGACTAAGCTGATCTGGATAGAGTCCCTCTTCTGAGGTGGGACCCTGTGTTCTAGCAGAGAGAAGGTACAAAGTGTAATTTGTTTTCCCAAAGTTGATTTTCTACATCATTGAAGAGGCAAAATGTATCAGATGCTTTTCAAAGGAGTTGGTGAAGGGATTCGGTTACTCTGCATTGTGCTTGGGTGCAGTGCCTGAGGTGACCTGCACTGAGGTGGGAGGTCTGCCCTGGGGGCAGCGGCGGGAGCGGAGGAGATTCTGTCACCCCACCTAAGTCAGGCATCTGTATGACATTGCTTTCCATGCTTGGGGAGCCTGGCGTGTGCAGGTGCAGGCTGTGGACCCGCCACTCCAGCAGTGCCCTGGGGTTTCCTGGCCTCTGCCTCCTGTCTGCAGTGTCCTGTCTTCTTTGCCAGGTCCACTCCCACAGCAGGTGATCTGATGAGGAAGCTTGGTAAGCCATAAAGTGCTTCGTGTCTTTACTCTCCTCAGAAGCCAGGCTGTAGGGAGCTTGCCTTACAAGTGAGTGTAACTAAGCCTGGGCTGGGCTCTGAAGGTGGCATGTATGTTGACATTGATGGGAACAGCCCAGTAAGATCAGGGGACAGAGGGGCAAAGGCGGCCAGGAGGAGAGTGGGCCAAGGAGGGCACAGGTGCTGGCTCTGGCTGGTCCCAGTTGCATAGGAAGTGCCCCTGTCTCCGGGCAGGCAGGTGCCTTCCAGCTGGGTTCAGGATTGTAAGAATGCACACCTACGTCTTGATTTGAACTTCTCATAAAAGAATGATAGAGCCTGGGAGACACCCCCGCAGGGCAAGGAGCCGAGTATGTGCGAGTCATTGGCAGTAAGATTTTAACATCCAGGAACAAGGGCACAGGTCTTTTAAAAGGAAAACCTGGCTGGGCACCTTGGGAGGGTGCTGGGGAAACCGTTACTTTGGTGCTGGTGACTAACATTGGAGCCCCGCTGTGTGGACCTTGCCGCTGGTGGCTGTGAGGGCAGGTCTTCACACAGAAGCCAAGAGCTGTGAGATACACCGTTTGGCTGCAGCCCTATCGCTCTAACGCACTGAGGTTGTGATGGTTAAGGGAGGCAGATGGGCCTGGGGCGGGGGTGAGGGGGGTATCATACCCCCTGCAGACAACGTCCCCAAAAGAGGAAGACATGTCTAGATCTGAGTACCAGCTGACGGAATACCCGGGCCAGGGCTGTGCCCGCTGATCCAGAACAGGCAGTGCAGGGCCAAGGAGCTCAGTGTCTAGTACTTGTGGGGTGGCGTGGGGGAGCTGGCAGTGAGTGCCTCACTGGGATCCGATTCAGACAAACTAGATGAAAATGAGGCAGTTAGCAAAACCTCAGGCCTGACTAGCTCTATGAGGACGGTGAGTGTGTGGTTTGCTGAGGTAATGGCAGTACAGCTGTGTGTGAGAAAGAGCCCTCTGTCTTAGAGACCAGTACTCTGTTTCAGAAGGAAATAAGCACAAGCACTGTCTGAGATTTGCTTTAGATAATTCTGGAAGTGGTGGGGATTTCAAGCTGTGAGCTGATGGTTGCTGATAACTAAGATGAGGGACATGTGGGGGTGGTTCTATTTTTATCCCTACTTGATTTATATGTTGGAATTTTTTCATAATGAAAACTTTAAAGATAGGAGCAAAGAAATTTAAAACTGCACCTTTTTGTCTCCTGAGAGTGGCCCACAAATTCTAGGCTTGTGAGCAGTGTCTCAGGATAGCAGTAGGGGCCCAGGCAGGTGCTGTGAGGGCCTGCTCTCGCTGGAGTGAGACGTGGCATGTTCTAGCTGAGCAGCTGGGACCACATCTGATTAACCTGTGAGTGTTCGCGTGGTGTCTCTGACAAAAGGCCAGAGGCCACTGTCTGCTATCAGCACCTCTATCCATCAGGGTGCCATTTAATCAAGAGGCTGCAGCCTCCCGTGCTGCTGAGTGATCTGAGGGTTCAGCAGAACACTGCGCTGCAGCCATCAGCGCAGGGGCAGTGTCCTGATGCTGGGACCTCTTTCCTCTGCCCTGGCTCTGTCTCTCATGAAGGGGGCTAACAGATGCCAGGATGCGGCATGTGGGCTGATTTCTGGCGTGGCTGCGGCCTCCTGGGGTGGGGTCGCTTGGTCCTATGCCCACCAGGCTGAAAGTCATGCTCTTGCTTTTCAGACTGGGCCATGGCCATCCGCGTTGCTGCTCTGGACTGCGCAGAAGAGAAGAATCAGGACGTCTGCCGCGCCTATGACGTCCACTTCTACCCCACCTTCAGGGTGAGCCGGCCGCAGACGGTGCCTGGCCCTCACCTGGGCTCCTTCCACGTTGAGGCTCACCACATTTGCAGTGTAGCTTCTTATCATCTGTTGCTGGCCCTGAAACTTACTTTGTCATACCCTCCTGGGTTGTAAAAGTCTGCTGTGGGATGGTCCATCCATACACATGGCCCCTGCAGGCATGAGGTGGTGGCTAGGTGAGGACTGCCCCCTGGCCTGAGGGGCCTGCCCAGTGCCTCCCCCACACGTGTGGTCCTTGTAATTCTGAGTCTCTCCCCAGAAGACCCCTGAACACACGTGTATATGTATGCACACACACATGCGCAGTCCCTGAGGGGTGCTTTGTACACCCAGCGGCCCTAGGACAGTGTCCGTCCTACAAGGCTGTGCCTGTTTCTTCCACTAGGGGGCAGAGGAAACATGGCCCTGGTGCAGGCTGTGAGCACAGCATGTGCACGTGTGTACGTGCATGTGCTGGATGCGTGTGTGTCACGTGTGTGAGCAGCCAAGTGCCTGCACAGAATGCGCCACAGTGACACTGGCATCTCCAGATGTGTGTGGCACCTTGGCAGGTCATTCCTGAGGAAGCGTCATGACCCCTAAACCTTTTCAGCCCGGCTGTCTGCTTGGTGTAGTTTCCTGACAAGGTGTCTGTTTCCCCCGTGAAACCGACTGTGGGGTTGGCTGTGGGGACAGACACCGAGCTGGGTGGCGTGGTGCCCACTGAGGGCCTCTCCAGGCCTCATGCCTCAACTCTTCCACTTGCCCTAGCGCTCGAGCCCCTCAGGATGGACTCCAGTCTCAGCTTCGTTTCCACCTCACACACGGGTTGTATTGTGCTGTTGCAAAGGTGGGGCCTTCTGTCTTTTACTCACGTGTTGTTGCCCAGACTTAACTTGGGGTTGAGGGTTGTGAGGTTCACTGAACCTGTGGCCTGCATCCCTCTGGGGAGCCACACCCCACCTGTTGCTGGCCTGCAGGCTCCTCCAGGCTGTTCTGCTCTGAACAGTGCTGCTATGGACATTCCCAGCCCCAGAAGAGCTCCTGCTGGGCTGGAGAGCCAGGTGTAGGCCCCATAGCCATGGGCCACCCCCACCACCACAGCAGGTGGCGTCAGGTGGTTTTCTGTGTTCCCACAGAAGGAGTGGCAGGAAGCACATGGTGGCTTTGTTCACATTCCCCTGTGCCCTCTGGCAGCAGCACACCTGTGTCTGTGGGCCATGGGTATCCCTGCCTGCAAAGTGTCTGTGCCTGTCATTTGCCTACTTTCTTTGAGACAGAGTCTCTGTCTGTCACTGGGGCTAGAGTGCCATAGCCTCAAACTCCTGGGCTCAAGTGATCCTCCTACCTCAGCATCTTGAGTAGCTGGGACTATAGCGCCTGGTTAATTTTTCTGTTTTTAGTAGAAACAGGGTCTCACTCTTTCTTAGGCTGGTCTCCAACTCCTGACCTCTGGTGATCCACCTGCCTTGGCCTTTCAGAGTGCTGGATTACAGGCTAGAGCCACTGCACCTGGCCAGGCTTTGCCCATTTTTCATGTGGGTCATTTGTACTTTTCTTATTGATTTTACAGAAGTCCTTTGTATATTCTCCATATTAAACTTTTTTTCACTGGTGAACATGTTCACCCAGTCAGTGACTCTCTTTTCACTGTCTTTAATGTACATGTCTTTATGAAGAAAGTTTTTAACTTTAATGTAAGAACCCTTTTAGCCGGGCATGGTGACTCACGCCTGTGATCCTAGCACTTGGGAGGCCAAGGTGGGTGGATTGCCTGAGCTCACAGGTTCAAGACCAGCCTGAGCCAGAGCAAGACCCCCGTCTCTTAAAAATATAGACAGGTGTTGTGCCAGGTGCCTGTAGTTGCAGCTACTTGGGAGGCTGAGGCAAGAGAATTGCTTGAGCCCAAGAGTCTGAGGTTGCTGTTAGCTAAGACGTCATGGCATTCTACCAAGGTTGACAAAGTGAGACTCCGCTCACAGGTGCCCTGTTGTGTCCCTTATGCTCTGTGTAAATCTTAGGTTGTCACAGCTAGCCATTAGGACACAGGCTTGATACCCACTGAGAATCGAGGGAGGTGCCATCCTTCGTGACTCCAGCCCTGTTGAGTATCTTGCTGCTCTGCCTGTTGGGTCAGAAATGGAGATGCCAGAATTTTGGGTGGCCTTAACCTTAACCCACTCCCAAGTCCAGCAGGGGCACTGATGTCCACAGGGACACTCAGAAGCGTGCGTTTTGTCGTTGCTTCTGAGCTTTCCGGAGGAAATCGACAAGAGCCGTCTCTTTAGGATGATGGTCATTTCTTTCCCCAAATGTTAAATGTATTCACAGACACCACGCAAGTCTTCTTACTTGTTCTGTGTTTTTCCTTAGTATTTTAAAGCATTTACAAAGGAGTTTACAACTGGAGAGAATTTTAAAGGTAAGGACATGGCATTATATTTCAGTCTCTTGGATTCACCTCATAAACCCATTAAAATAAAAATGGCTCTAGGGCACCTGAAAACTCTGGAAGAGTCTCACCCTGGCTGTGTCAGCACATTTGCAGAACTGCTGTCCTTCCTGCTGCCTGTCTGTCCTTTAAGAGTTCAAACATTAGGCTCGGCGCCCATAGTTCAGTGGTTAGAGTGCTGGCCACATACACCAGGGCTGGTGGGTTTAAACCCGGCTTGTGCTTGCTAAACAATAACAACCACACACACACACACACACACACAAAAAAAAAAAAAAATAGTCAGGTGTTGTGGTGGGCACCTATAGTCCCAGTTACTTGGGAGGCTCAGGCAAGAGAATCACTTAAGCCTAAGAGTTTGAGGTTGCTGTGAGCTGTGATGCCAGAGCATTCTACCGATGGCAACATAATGAGACTCTGTCTCAAAAAAAAAGAAAAAAAGTTTAACATTAATAGCTTTGGTGAGAATTTTTTGTGTTCTGTTTTGCCTTGGTTAGCAAATGTGATAGTGAATTTTTTTTTTTTTTTTTTTTGAGACAGTCTCAAGCTGTCACTCCTGGTAGAGTGCCATGGCGTCACAGCTCACAGCAACCTCAAATTCTTAAGCTTAAGCAATTCTCTTGCTTTAGCCTTCCAAGTAGCTGGGACTACAGGTGCCCGCCATAATGCTCGGCAATTTTTTTGTTGTTGCATTTGTCGTCGTCGTTTAGCTGGCCGGGGCCAGATTTGAACCCACCAGCCTGGGTATATGTGGCTTGTGCCCTCCCCACTGAGCTATGGGCACCACCTGGAAATTTTTTTTAAGTACTTTTATTTACCTTTTTTTTTTTTTTTTTTTTCTTTTTTTGAGACAGTCTCGTTCTATCACCCAGGCATCATGCTCATAGCAACCTCAAATTCTCGGTCTAAGGAATCCTCTTTCCTCAGCCTCCCAAGTAGCTGGGACTACAGGCACCTGCCACAACGCCCAGCTAGATTTTCTTTTTAGTAGAGACAGGGTCATGCCCAGCCTTAAGTTTATTTTTTAATTGAAAGACATTTGGCGAAGTGCACACATCATATGTGCATAGCCAGAGGATTTTTACAAAGGAGCCTGCCTGGGTGAGCAGGGCCCACCAAGGCCCAGGGTGCAACCAGACCCCACAGGAAAATGCCACAGGGGTGGTTTTGCCTGTGTTTCCGGGTGTAGACAGAATCCCAGAGTCTGGCCTCCTCTCCACTTGTTTGCAAGGCTGTCCTGGCCCTGCATGTCCCCACAGCCTGGTCATTCCCACTCTTGCTGCCCTGCACCTCCCCAGTCTCCACTGTGCGGCCCCACCACTGTCTGTTCCACCATTACATCTGGGATTCCTCAGGGCCGTGCTGCTGCCACCTGCCTGTGGTCTATGGGCCCTGGGTCCCTGCTGCTCCTGGAGGCAGACACAGGCAGATGAGGTTGTGACCCTGGCATGCTTCCCCAGGACCCGACAGAGAGCTGGCAACGGTCAGGCACACGATGATTGACTTCCTGCAGAACCACACAGAGGGAAACCGGCCTGCAGCCTGCCCACCCCTGGACCCAATTCAGTGAGTAGCCCCGTAGCAAATATGGCATGTGAGCACTTGGGTTTAATTTTGTGAACTTCGTGTAGGTTTGCACTCAATGACGTGGCCACTGACATATGGGGGCCAACTTGCTACAGCTGAGAGCACTAAAAGCCTGTTTCTTTCTCTTAAAAGGCCCAGTGACATTCTTTCTCTCATCGACAACCGTGGTGGCCATTATGTGGCTATTTTGTTTGAAAGCAACAGCTCCTACCTTGGACGAGAGGTACTGCTTCTGTGCCAGGTGCTACAACCTGCTTGCGGCCAGCCGCTGTGGCCACATTTGCTGTGCTCGCGTGTTTAGTGTTCAGCGAAAAACCTAGCTGCTTTATAGACAAGAACGTCAGGTTGAGTGAGTTCACCTTGGACCTTGGCAGGGGTTCTGAAGTTTGGCCTACCCCTGCGTTTAAAGCTAAGATCCTTCCAAGTTCCGGGTGTGCATCTGACCTTGCCACCAGCTGCCCCAAGAAGATCCAGGACCTTTGGGCATGGCCACTAGGTGGGGAAGCCACTTGCTTGACTGGTGCAAGTTTTGTGGCAGATGCTGGTTCAGAAGAGTAAAAGGTTAATTGGTAAATGTCTTCTTTGACTAGCTGTCCAGTTGCAAATGAGATCATAGTTTCTGCCCGGGGGCATGGGGCTAATTCATTTGCCTTAAAGTGCAATAAAAATTAAGATGCAAATGATGGTCCTGCTTATAGAAGGGGTAGCTAGAGGCTTATGTCAAATGGTGTTGTTTCTAGTTTCTGAGCACGATAATTTTGTGTTTTTGTTAACACTGAAGATAAAACGACTTTTGGCTGCTAACCTGGTTTCCAGGCCGAGGGAGGCCTGGTCTGTGGTAGTTTGTTGTTTTTTTGTTGTTGTTTTTTTTTTTTGTTAATTTTGCTTTCAATCTTCTTACTTTGAAGTTTTTTTTTTTTTCCTTCTTTCTTTCTTTCTTTTTTTTTAATTGAGACAGAGTCTCACTTTGTGGCCTTCAGTAGAGTACCATGGCATCACAGAGCAACCTCTACCTCCTGGGCTTAAGCGATTCTCTTGCCTCAGCCTCTCAAATAGCTGGGACTACGGGCGCCTGCCAGAACATCCGACTTTTTTTTTGGTAGAGACGGGGGTCTCACTCTGGCTCATGCTGGTCTCGAACTTCTGAGCTCTGGGCAATCCACCCGCCTCGGCCTCCCAGGGTGCTAGGATTATAGGCGTGCGCCACCACACCCTGCTGGTTTCTTTATGTGTGTGTGTCGATGGTTTCTTGCTACATGGTGTGGGCCGACAGTGACCCCCTGGTAACACCCGTTTCTTTTGGTGATTTTTGTTTTCTGTTTTTTAAGAGACAGGGTCTGGCTCTGTGGTGCGGTGGTGTCATCACAACTCATGGTAGCCTCCGACTCCTAGGCTTGAGTAACCCTTCTGCCTAGGCCTCCTGAGGCTCAGCACCCCACCCCTTCCTAGGACATCATGTCCCTGTGTGAAGGTCTGCGAGGGAGGTCATGGGTCTATATGCCGTGTTTTCTGAGAACACTGCCGTCTTTGGTGAAGCTGTCATGTTCTTGTGCCCAGGTGATCTTAGACTTGACTCCGTATGAGAAGATAATGGTGACCCGCGCCCTGGATGGGGAGAGAACGTTTCTAGAGAAACTTGGTGTCTCTTCAGTCCCCACCTGCTACTTGATTCACCCCAATGGGTCCCACGGAGTAATCCATGTGTGAGTGTTGGCAGCATCGGTGGGACCCAGGGACTGGCACAGCATGGGGTCAGTGGGCAGAGGCTGAGGGTGGGCAGGGAGCCCAGTCTGCCACCTCCCTGCCAGGGGTCATTGGGTATTAGTCATCTGTGTTGGATTTTGTTGCTTTCTGGTCAAATCCCAGATCCAGCAGGTGTCCCTTGACCCCTTCTCTGTGCCAGGTTTGGGGCTCAGGGTTGGTCAGTGCTGCTGGTAGCTGGTGGGCTTGCTCACCCTGACCTGCAGGAAAGCTGGGGACCAGCAGGAACGCATGCACCTGTGCTCCTAAGGCAGGCCCAGCTAAAATGCTAGGAACTGAATAAAGTGGGAAAAAGCACAATAGATGGGAAAGTTAAATAACATCGTGCAGCCAGAGGGGAGCTCTGGCAGCCTCCTCACCTGCCCCACCCCACCCGAGGCCCCGGCCCCGGCCCCAGCTCCAGCTTGTGCTGAGTAGCCGTTTACTCAGCAGCTCTTGGTGAGTCGCCATGTCCAGCCCCTTCAAGGGTAGGGGACACCTCAGTGGGAGGACAAGGTATGTTTCCTGCCTCTTAGGACCTCAAGTTCATCATGTTCCAAGGTTGACTAGGGCAGTGAGGTACCTCCCTGGAGGCCCTGAACACATTGGCTGCTCAGGTGCATTTCTTGTCTTCTACAAAAGAAAATACTGGAACTCAGGGTAACTGAAGAGGCCACCGAGCTCATCAGGCGGTCAGAGTATCTGGGGTCCCGGCCCCACCACAGTGCAGCCACATCAGGCTGGGAGCCCACTGCCCGCCCGCACTGCCCTGAGGATTGCCAGATGTTTGTCATTAAAGTATTGTGTGTACAGCTTGTTAACATAAAATAACATTTTTGCAGATATTTTAATATTTTTACAAATAATGCTGGTACATTATGTCCTTGGAGATTATAGCAAGCTCTGAGCTACAGAGGATGCGCTCAGTAACGGCGCTGATGGTGCTCAGCAGGCTGTGCTACTTTGTCCAGGCAGGGCCGGCAGGCAGGGAGCTCAGCGAGCTGTGTCAGGGAGGGGCTGGGCGTGGATGACACTCAGAAGGCTACGCTGCCCCATCCACGCAGGGCTGGCAGGCAGGCGCTCAGCGAGCTCTGTCAGGGAGGGGCTGGGTGCCCACCGGCTGGACCTCCAGATGCCCACTCAGCTGGCAGATTGTGGGCATGTTCTCGAGGCTCTTAGGCATGTCGGAAGCCACAGTCAGAATAAAGCTGGTCTTGGCAGACGCTCAAACCAGCTTTATGAGACATCTTAAGGTCCCCCCAAACATAATGAATCACAGTACTTACTGCAGCAGGCACCCAGCGATTATCCGTGGATTTGGCCTGGAGCGTCTCCCCCTCACAGGTGGAGGCTCAGCCTGCCTGGCCTGCTTGGCGTCTGTTCACCACCCTGCCCCAAGAAGGCTGGAGAATGGGTCGGGCAGAGCATTCCTGAACACAGAGGGGCTCACCTGGCTGTCTGCCTTTGGCGGCTCTTGTGACCCTTGCCCTCTCTTTTCACAGTGTGAAGCCTCTCCGCTCCTTCTTTTCCTCTTATTTGAGGTCATTGCCAGATGTGAGGAAAAAGTTACTTTTCTTGCCTGAAAAGCCAAGCAAAGAAGAAAATTCAGAAACCATAGTTTGGAGGGAATTTGACAAGCAAGTATTCCTCTAGAACTGAGCTCTCTGGGCAGACTGAGTGAGGATGCAGAAGTCTGCGTCTGTGGGGCCGGGCTGATGCTGACCCTCCATCCAGAACCAGCCACGCGGACACCTCCCTGTGGGGTAGGGGCACATGGGGAGGGTTGGCATACCCCTGACTGTGCCATCTCATCTCAGGTCGAAGCTGTATATGGCGGATCTGGAGTCGGGCCTGCACTACCTGCTGAGGGTGGAGCTGGCAGCCCACAGCTCTCTGGCAGGAGCGGAGCTGAAGACACTCAAGGACTTTGTCACTGTTGTTGCCAAAGTATGGACCTGGTCTGGGCCGGGCATTGGCTCTGCATGGAGCAGGTGCCTGGAGATGCTTGGCTCTGGTGGGGAACTGGCCAGCCTACCCTGAGGGCAGGACAGGAGGCAGACCCTACCCAGGGTCAGGGAGAGATCTTGGGACCTTCACCCTGGGGACCGTCCTCACAGATTTGGGTCATTGGAGAGGGCTCAGGCCATGCTGTGCCCAGGCTTAACAGGGAGGTGGTAGGGGAGCCTTGCCAGGGCCGAGCTGTGGCCTTGTGCTTCTGACCTCTGGGATAGCCCAGTCCCCCCTGCCGGCCGCCCCCCGCCCCACTCCTGCTGCTGGTGGAGGAGGAGGCACCTTGTCCAGTGGTCACAGATACAATGCCAGGACCCAAGTTATTGATTATTGCCGAACAGATAAAGAGGCTGAATGTTAAAATGATGCCTCTTGCCAGAAGTGAGGTCCCTTAAAGAATAGTTTATGTTCAATACTTTGGATAGTCAGAATTTACTTATACTATAGGATTTTTGAAAAAGAAACAGAATTTATGTCTACGGGAGTGATGATGTTTCAGATGCCTACATGAATGTTCTTAGATGGTTTTTTACACACTGTGTCATTCAGAATGCAGAAATCTCTAGTTGGCCCTGTTTCCTTTAAGAAAGTGTCCCACTAATCTGTATGTCACATTAACACTGGATAGCGTGGCACTTGGTGGTGGCCGCCAGCCAGCTGACAGCTGTTAGCAGATCAGGGGTTTCTTACCTCGATGCTCTGCGTGCCTCTCACTCCCGTCCTGGCTTTTCCACATATAGCATAGGTGGCTTCTAAATCAAGACCAATGATAAGTCATTCTCAATGAGTTTTCTTTTTGGTGGGGGGACAGTCTCACTATGTTACCTTTGGTAGAGTGCTATGGTATCACAGCTCACAGCAACTTCAAACTCTTGGGCTTAGGTGATTCTCTTGCCTCAGCCTCCCAAGTAGCTGGGACTACAGGCGCCCGCCACAACACCTGGCTATTTTTTTGTTGCAGTTGTCATTGTTGTTTAGCAGGCCTGGACCGGGTTTGAACCCTCCTGGTGTATGTGGCTGGTGCCCTAACCACCGAGCTATGGACACCAAGCCTCAATGAGTTTTCTGAAGTTTACGTAAATATCTGAAAGCAGACACCGCTGATAAGTTGGCAGTGGTGCTCTGTAATAATGTACACCAGGACCCTGAGTTGAGAGTGTGATGTGTTGGGTCTAGCTGTTTAGTGTCCTCATCAGTAAGAATTTGGCTCGGTTTCTGAATTTATCTGGCAGCCCGTATTTTGCACCTTTAATAATATTTAATCAGAGTCCCTTGTTAAAGGAGGACAGAGCCCTGGGCTAGTGTTAACTGGGTGCCTCTGCCAACCGCTGTGAGCTGACACCGGTGTTTCAGGCAGCTGCACCCGCCTTCCACACATGGTTACACAACCAGCGAGGACAAGGCAGGTGGGATGAGAGAGGACATCTTAACACCAAGTCACACATGAGGACTGGAGGCCTGTCACTGAAGTGGCTGCCTGGTGGGAGCGAGAAGGCAGGCGCTGGCCAGCCTGGAGAGGTGCTGCCCACTGCTGCCCTACAGCACCGCGGGCCTCCTGCCAGGAACCCTGGTCCTTAGAGTTTAGAGTGGCCCATTCTCTGTTAACCACTAGTTACCCACTAGTTAACTGCTAACTGCAGAGCCGGGGCTGGTAGGGATGGGGTGGGGACAGGGCTGAGGTCTGGTTCTGTAGATCCAGACACTTGAAGGGGCCAGGCTGGGACTGCACCTCTCCCAGGCGTCCCTCAGGCTGAGTCCTTCCTTGTCCAGTTATTCCCAGGCCGCCCACCAGTCAGGAAGCTGCTGGAGACGCTGCAGGAGTGGCTGGCCAGCCTCCCTCTGGACAGGATCCCATATGACGCCGTCCTTGACCTGGTCAACAACAAAATGCGGGTGAGCCCAGGCCCCTCCCAGATGGTAGGGAGTCCCGCATATGGCTCTACCCTCACCTGACTCACTTCTCCTGCCCAGAAATGAAAGCCCCGATGCAGGGCCCCTCTTTCCCCTCTCGCTTCAGCCCCAGCACTTTCCACTGCTGTTTCTAGGGCAGCTTTGTGTCCACCCTTTGTCTGCCTGAGGTGGCAGTGTCATCCTGAGATGTCAGGGACTTCACCAGGCCAAGCACTGTGGTCTCAGCTACTTGGGAGGCTGAGACAGCAGGGGTTTCGTTTGAGCTTGGAAGGCCAGGCTGTAGCAAGCTGTGATTGCACCACGGTGCTCCAGCCTGGGTGACAGAGCGAGACCCTGCCTCAGAGAGAAGAAGTAGGATCCAGGGCTGATGGAAATGTGAGGACATGTCCTGTGCAGCAGGACAGTTCCCCAGAAGTGTGTGTGTGGGGGGGGGTAGGGGGGGACGGGGACAGGTGGTCCTACTAATGTAATTTTCCAAAGCAGTGTAGCACTAGTTTTGTTTTCTAATTTTAGGAAACCCAAATTTTAACATCTAAAAACTACTGAAAACAGTGTACTCAGGGAGTGTGGTAGCCTTGCCGGGGCTGCCGCTGGAGGCCAGTGCCAGCAGGTGACATTTTCCTCCATGGCCTCAGTGTTTCCTCCCACAGTCCCACAGAGCTGGTCAGCAGCTTCTCTGCAGCTCCAGGAGGTGAACAGCAGCAGTAAAGGTGGCCATGCTACCCCAGGCCACCTCCCTCACCCAACATGAGAGGTTTCCCAGAGCCCTGGCCCCGGCGGCGGCTGTATGTGCTTCTGTGGCTCTGCTGTTGGCCCCTTGCAGCCAAGGCACACATAGTCCTCGGCTGCCTGCCTCATCTCTCTTCTACCTTTGCTCAGCTCAAGGTTATGGCAGTGTCGCCCAGCACATGTCTATGACATGGGACACTCCCTTGTGTGAGCCAGTACTGGGCTTGAGACTGGTCAGCACTCGCAGTGGCCATGGCCACCTGTTTGGTGGAGGTGCCTGCGCTGCACACAGTGACAGCACTTCCACTGCCGTCCTGCTACTTAGGAGTACTCCACTGTGGGACGTCAGGAGTCCTGCTGCTCAGGAGTACTCCGCTGTGGGACGTCGGGAGTCCTGCTGCTCAGGGGTACTCCCCTGTGGGACGTCGGGAGTCCTGCTGCTCAGGGGTACTCCCCTGTGGGACGTCGGGAGTCCTGCTGCTCAGGGGTACTCCCCTGTGGGGACCTGGGCTCTTCATCCTCAACCACCTTTTCTTGTAACACTTTCGTTATAACTAATCTTAATTTCAAAGTGGATGTCTGTGCTTACTATTGCTGGTTTATCAAGACCAGATAAACTTTTCCCTTACACAAAGAGATAAAACAGGCCACATTTCTAGGTTTCAGGATTTTCCCTCGGCTAGGTGCCTGTAGCACAGTGGTTATGGCACTGGCCACATACACTGAAGGTGGTGGGTTTGAACCCCGCCTGGGCCTGCTAAACAACTACAACAAAAAAATAGCCGGGTGTTGCGGCAGGCGTCTGTAGTCTCAGCTACTTGGGAGGCTGAGGCAAGAGAATCACTTAAGCCCAAGAGTTTGAGGTTGCTGTGAGCTGTGACACTATGATACTCTACCGAGGGTGACATAGTATGACTCTGTCTCAAAAAAAAAAAAGAAACAAAACAACTTCATCCTCACCTTTATATTGTATTGAATTTAAATTTACGTGCAGTGATGTGCACAGATCTTATGTGTATAGGTGATGGAGGTTGGTTTGTTTTTTTTTGAGACAGAGTCTCACTATGTTGCCTTCAGTAGAGTGCTGTGGCATCACAGCTCACAGCATCTCTAACTCTTGGGCTTAAGTGATTCTCTTGCCTCAACCTCCCAAGTAGCTGGGACTACAGGTGCCCTCCACAATGCTTGGCTATTGTTGTTGTTGTCGTTGTTTAGCAGGCCTGTTGTTCAAACTCGCCAGCCCCGGTGCATTTGGCCGGCGCCATAGCCACTGAGCTACGCGCACCAGGCCATGTGGTGGAGTTTTGATAAATATAATCCCCACCATGTCACTACTACCCCAATCAAGATAGAGGGCATCCATCAACTATTTTCATTTTAACAACTTTTTATATGTGTTTTTCAGATGTCTGGAATATTTCTTAGTGATCACATAACATGGGTTGGATGTCAAGGAAGCCGACCTCAGTGGAGGGGCTACCCGTGCTCACTCTGGAAATTGTTCCATACTTTGACTGTTCAAGCTTCAACCCATCCCACAGCGCTGGTTGGCACAGGTGAGTGGACCACTCAGCAAGGGGGCAGGGTCTGCTCACATGGTGCCCCCGCTGCTGTGCACCTGGTACTGTCAGGGGCACACGGGGAGAGAAGGCCTGTTCTGTATGAGGCAGAGTGTCGGGAGGGTGCCCTGAGGCCACACATGTGTACAATACAGCGTGGCCGCAGGCTGCTGGCTGACAGGAGTGCACGTGGCTGACCTGCAGGTAGAGGGAGAGGAGAGAGCACAGACAGGAGTCACTCTGCACTGCAGATTCTCCTTTTTTTGCTTTGAAAAATAAGAGTAGCCAGACACCGTGGCTCATGCCTGTAATCCCAGTAGTGTGGGAGGCTGAGGCAGGAGAATTGCTTGAGCTCAGGAGTTTAAGACTTGTATGAGCAACAGTGAGACCCTGACTCATAAAAAAATGAAAAACCCAGCTGGGTGCTACAGCAAATGCCTATAATCCCAGTGACTTCCAGAGGCTGAAGCGGCAGGATGCCCACAGCCCAAGTATGAGGTTGTAGTGAGCTATGATGTCACTGCATTCTGCTCAGGGCATATGGTGGGGCTCGGTCTCAACAAAACAAAAAAGAGGTAGGTACCATAGCTTGGTGGGCAGTGGGTAGGGTGCCGGCCACATACATCCAGGCTGGTAGGTTTAAGCCTGGCCCGGGCCAGCTAAACAGCAATGACAACTGCAACCAAAAAATAGCCAGGCATTGTGGGGGGCGCCTGTAGGCCCAGCTACTTGGGAGGCTGAGGCAAGGGAATCACTTGAGTCCAAGAGTTGGAGGTTGCTGTGAGCTGTGATGCCACGGTAGTCTACTGAGGGCAACATAGTGAGACTGTCTAAAAAAAAAAAAAGAAAGAAAGAAAAATTAAGAGTACATGAAACATACTTGGCGAAATCCTTGCTGGCCATTTGCAAGGGCCACTCCCAGGGCTTCTGCGTGGGACAGCTTCTTCAGAGCACGCCAGGGACGGATTCCGGATTCTGTTTCCCCAAGTCAGTTGCTGGGCCCATGCCACACCCAGGGGATGACCCTCAGGGTGTGGTGGAGATTAGGCAGGGCCAGCGCAGGCTGCTGCCACAAGAGGGTGAACACTGTCAAACTCTGAAGTTGGGTTTAATTTATTAGGAAACAGTTGAAATCACAGTTACGTTTTCTGTCCCTCACAGAGTACTAAAATATGTGTTAGGTTTTACCCACTCTGGACATGGTTGAATGTGTGCCTCACAGCTGGAGCAGCCGTTCAGGTTTATTAACGTTTATGTGAAGTCAAAAGTAGAGTCTTTGAACATGATAGGCCGATGTTCTCTCCATCCAGTAAGACTAAAATTCTTTCACAGTTATTTTTTGGTACATAACAAGCTAATTCAAAATGCTCCTATAGCTTAAAACGACCACTGTCTTATGTGCTCAGGAGTCTGAGAGGCAGTGCTGTGGGCAGGTCAGGGTGTTCTGTCAGAGCTGTGGGCTCGCTCCTGTGGCCCTGTCACCTGGGAGCATCTGGTGGGTCCAGGAGCAAGAGAGACCACTGGCCTTGCCTGACTAGTGCAGCAGGCCCTCCACGCCCCCTCTGCAATGTGAGTCGTGCACTCTAGGCCTGGTGTCCACGTGGGGAGGCTCCCGATAGCACGTGCACTTGTGCGGTGGGAGCCAGGCTGTGGCAGCGCAGTGACGGGAGGAGAGCTGAGTGGCCAGGAAGCAGTGCAGAGCACAGGCTGACATGGTCGTGGTGATGTGTGGAGGCCTGACAGTGACAGCACACAGCCGGGAGACACCCCCCCCCCCCATCTTATCAGCATAAATGGAAGTGATCTCCGAAGAGTGTATCTCCCGACAAAGGAATTGGGTCAGACGAGACTGCAGGATTAAGTCTTGGAAGGTTTTTCTTCTCCTTATTGTGCCTTTAAACCCCATCTACTAACATGCCTGCTGAGGCCTCTAATCCCCCCGCAGGTAGAGGTTTATGGGCCTTGTCCACTTTAAAGATTAGGGTGGCCCTGAGTGTGCAGTGGCTTGGTGGGGAAGAGGAGGGGATTACCCAGCAACTCGAGGCAGATGTCTGGAGGGCCCATCAGGGAGAGGAGGGTAGTGGGGCTGGGCCACAAGGCCAGCGCCTGCGACCTCACTGTGGGCACTGCTGGTTGACGTGCTCCGGGCCGAGGAGGGGTTAGTGGTATGCTCCATTTTCACTGTCTCTGGGTGAAATAAATGACCGTCACAGTTAATGAGACCAGAGAATTGGACCAAGGCCTGCAGACAGCTCTCCCTGGTGGACAGAACTGTGACAAGCACTAGGCCTGTACTAGCAGGTGAACAGAGATCCCACAGGGGCCTGCTGTGGTCAAGGTGGATTTGTTCTCAGGACCACGTCTGGGGCAGCTGGGTTTGTAATTGTCTTGCTACACTTCTGATGATGATGACAGTATGTTTTAGCTCATAAGCCCGGTCCTGTGTCACTTGTCTGCACAGGGGCTCTGCGCCCCACCGTGCTGCTCCTATGGCTCCTCCGGGCTGCTCCTTCTGGGATGCCCACTGTCCCCCACCTGGGCAGGGGTGTTTTCTGGAAATGTGGTGCGTTACTCATTCACACCCAGTTTGTATATACAGTGGCATGAACTTTGTGTGGCTTCCTGTGTAGGAGTGTTTCTTTTAAAGCACCTCTATTTGGGGTGGTTTGGCCTTTGCAGAGAGAGGGCAGTCCCCCCTGTGTCCTGTTCTTCCCCAGAAGCAGCCCTGGCAGCTGCCCGCCTGCTCATGGAGGACCCTCCCAGCACCAGGCTGGCAGCAAGCCTGGAGTCCCCGCCTGGGCCACATCCCCATGTGGGCTTGTGCTCTGCAGGGTTGCAATCACGACAGCTGCGGACTTGGGCTGAGCAGTGTCGTTGGCTCTGGGAGCTCTGCACAGCTAGCTCATCCCTTGTTTTGAGGTTTGGTCCCTCTTGGGGTCATAAGGCCAAGGGCTGGGCAGGGGGAAGCCTGGTCAAGAAGCAGGAGGTCCCCCGGGCCTTGCGGCCGTTCTTCCGTGACTCCAGCAGCTACCCAAGCAGGTACTGTGTCTGCCACCTGTGTGTCCGGCCTCCTCAGACCTCTGGAGAGACATACGGGCAGCCCCTCTCCCGTCTGCAGATGCCAGCCTACACCTGCTCTCAGACAAGCGGGCAAGCCAGGTGTCCAGTGACTCCACCCCTGGCACCAGCATGTCTCCTCCCTCCACAGGTTTCGAGGATGACCCCCAGGCTGTGCTGCAGACAGTGAGGAGATATGTCCGCACCTTCTTTGGCTGCAAAGATTGTGGGGAGCATTTTGAGGAGATGGCCAAGGAGTCCATGGACTCGGTGAAAACCCCAGACCAGGCAGTTCTCTGGCTTTGGAAGAAGCATAATGTAGTGAACAGCCGCCTGGCAGGTAAGAGGGGGACACTGGGACACTGTGTGTCCCTGTGCTGTGGGGTAGAGTGGTCATTGGCCTGGTCATAGGGGTCAGCACAGTGCAAGGCCCAGGCGGGCACAGCCTGGACACTGTCCTGTGGGCAGTGAGGACAGCATGGCATCAGCACTGCTGCCCCCTGAGCTCTGTTGCTCAGCTCAGGTGAGGGCTCTGCAGGGTGTCACTGCTGGGAGCAGCCACCCTTCCTGGCTTTCTAGTCCCAGCTGGGGGGGGGGGGGGCTCAGCCTCAGGGAACTCAGTATGGCTCTTTCCTCCCCCCTTGTGCCCTTTGGCGGCCACTAGACTCCCAAGGAACTTTGGTACTGGAAAACTTGGAATATAATTAATTTTGAGTAAGGAATTTTAGTATTCTTAAAATCTATTCTCAGACAAAAAAAAAAAATCTATTTTCAGATTGTAAACCAAAATTCTGAAGATGGTTTTACTTAAAGAAAACTAAAAAGGCTTGGCGCTTGTAGCCTAGTGGTTATGGCGCCAGCTACATACACCGAAATTGGCGGGTTGAACCCGACCCGGACCTGCTAAGCAACGACAACTGCAACAAAAATAGCCAGGTGTTGTGGCAGGTGCTTGTAGTCCCAGCTACGTGGGAGGCTGAGGCAAGAGAATCACTTGAGCCCAGGAGTTACAGGTTGCTGTGAGCTGTGATGCCGTAGCACTCTACCCAGGGCAACATAGTGAGACTCTGTCTCAAAAATAAATAAATAAATAAATAAATAAATAAAAAACTAAATAGGCCACATGTATTTTCTAGAATTAAGTAATTCAAACTATTCCTAAATCAATGGCAGATTAAAATTAGGCTTAAAAATAATTCCACTGAGAAATAAATCTTAATAGAGATGAATAGAAAACACCGCTAAACTATCAGTTTTTATTTAATCCACTGTATTATAAAAACATATTACACTAAAGCACTAAAGAAAATTGGTTTTTCTTTGCACTAAGTGCCCACTGCTGTAACTCAGGTCACATGGCCATGGGCACCTCTGCGTTTGCCAGGTCCCATCACTGTCAGCTGCGGTTGTAAGGTGCTTCCGCTGTGGCCCTAATACAGGATTTCTCCACCCCAAGTGCCTCTTGGACCCCTCTGCCCCACCCTCCTCTTCACTGGTGCACACGGTTATCCCTGGAGCAGGCAGCTCTGATGCACCAGACCCTGACTGCAGCCAGACATGAGGGGTCCAGGAGCCCCTGCTGTCAGCCGTGGCCTGAGCCTGCACATGTTCCCACAGTGCTGGGCTGCAGCCCAGAAGGGCTCTACAGCCCAGGGTCACTCTTAAGAGTTCTGGGCACCCCATCTAACCCCAGCTGTGGATTGAGACCCACTCTCCCAGAGGCCTCTCAGAGACGTGAGTGGGATCTGCTGTCTGACACTGGCTCCTTACTTCAAGGTTTCATGTGCGAACCCTCAGGCAGCTTTAGACCAACAACGCTTGGTCTCTGCTCTGCCCTTCCTCCGTGTGGTGGCTCCGTGGACAACATGAGGCACATGGTTAGCGGGATTCGCATGCGGTCAGCAAATGGTCCAGAGCAGAGTGTGTCTGTCGATTCCAGCATTCCAAAGCCCCAAAACAAAAGTGCTTGTATTTACCTTTACTTCCTTCTAGAAATACCCTGAGGGCTGCCCAGCATCCACAGATCAGGTGTGAGGATGTTTTGAGAGCTGCCAGGTGCCCCCTGCCCCACTTTCTGCAGGACAGGGGCCCGTCCAGTGCTTGTACTCATGCGGCAGAGCCATCCAGAGTTGGGCAGCCAAGTGGGCAATTCATACACCACCAAGTAAAGGAGAATGGTGGGTCACAAGGGACAAGTGTGAGTGTAGGAACCTTTCTGGTTGTGCCCTGTCCTGAGAGCAGTACCAGACGTTTGCCCGCTTCCATGGTCTGGCAGGTGCCACCCAAAACAGTGATGTCAGTGTTCATGGGTCCAAGGGAGGAACAAGCGGGTGAAGGGGTAGGAAGTACAGCTTCATGTACAGCCAGCAGGAGTGATAACCTTTGGAAGGGTGGCTGAGCAGCGGGCGTCAGGCCTCAGCGTGTGGGTGCTCTTGAGTCCAGCCCAGAGTCATCAGACAAGTGCACACAGCTGTGTGTGCAAGGATGGCGACTGCATGGCCGTGCACGGGAACTGGATGTCCCCTGCAGCCCTATGTAGTCAGAGTCCTGTGGGAGGCTGGGACAGAACCTGTGGGAACAGCATAGTCTACTGCCCTTGTCAGGACACACGTGTGTTTGTTTGTATGTATGTACAGAAGGGACCAGAGGACCCTCCGGCCAGTAGTGGTCTCTGGGACTCAAACCAGGAGTGGGCTCTGCTTGTCTCTGCACATCACTATTGGTTTTCCCAGTAGTGAACATGTGTTGCTCCTGAGACATGTTTTGGGGACATTTCAGGGATTTTGGAGTCTGGGAAGGGCCAGTGGGCCTGAAGTGCAGTGGAAACATGGACAGCAAGTGTCCAGGCAGGGTGGGCAAGTATCCTAGCCGCCAGAGTGATCTGGGCCTTGTGCAGTGATGGGTCAGGTGCACCTTCAGGGAGGGGCAGACCAGTGGAGGGCAGGAGCACAGTGAGCACAGCTGCAGAGGAACGGGGGTAGGTGCAGCCAGAGGGCCAGTGGTTGGGCCTAGTGTACCATCTCTTCTGTTTGTAGGCCCAGGAACCCACTAGAGGCTGACAGGTACAGGGGGTACTTTAGGAAGATGCCTGGGGCTGCAGAAGTAGGGCAGAGGGAAGGTCAAGGAGAGGGAATGGGCAGGGGCCCTGGATGGTGGGAGGCTGAGTGTGGCCGGCATGGCTGCAGGTGCTGAAAGCCCTTCCCCCTGTGGCTTTCCCTCTCCTGTCCTTTCTAGGCCACCTGAGTGAAGATCCCAAGTTTCCAAAGGTTCCGTGGCCTGCTCCGGACCTCTGTCCCACCTGCCATGAGGAAATTAAGGGCCTGGACAGCTGGGATGAAGGCCACGTGCTCACGTTCTTGAAGAGGTACTATGGCCGTGACAACCTCATAGACACATACACTGTGGACCAGGGAGACCCTGGTGCAGGAGGGGCCCCGGCCAGAGGTGAGGAGAGAGGCCTCACTGCTCCTGAGAAGGGCCCTGAAGTCCACGAGGCTAAGACCCCTCCGCCCAGTGTGCTGGGTCCCAGACCTCCCCTGCCCGAGAGCTTGCACCACAGACTGGACGTGAAACTCCAGGACCCATCCAAGTCTGGAGTCCGTAAGGAAGCTGAAGTGGCTGCACCCTCTCTAGGGGCTGGCTTCTCCAGCCTGGACATGAGTCTCTGCGTCATGCTGTATGTGGCCTCATCTTTGTTTCTGATGGTCATGTACTTTTTCTTCCGGATGAGGTCCAAGCGGTGGAAAATCAAGCAGTACCACCCGTCTGTGTAGCGTGAGGAGCCTGTGTGCCGTTAGTGAGACGGCAGATGTGCCTTTGGAAAAATGGCCCCACCTCGTCTCCCTGCGGCTTTAATGTTACGATCAGGGATTTTACGGACACGCTGGACCGGTTTCACATCAGATGGCACCACTTGGCCTCCTAGCCCTCGTTTTACAAACACTCTTCCAGTGCGAGGGGATGCTGGGTGTCCTGTGGGGACAGTTGAGTTCCTGGCCCTAGTCCGCTCCTTCCGCCGATCCCAGCAAAGATGCCTGTGTTTTCACTTTTGCAGATCTGAGACAGAGGGTGGGGAGTGTGGGCCAACAGCATTGCTGGGAGCTTTCATCTTGGTTACTATACTGAGTGCCTCGTTCATGTAGGCCTTGATGTTATATTTGGGGAAAAACCTACCTCCCCCCACGCAGGCTGCACTTGGTGACAAAGCAGGGCCGGGGGGAGCACAGTTGGCCTCCCAGATGCTTGCTCCCGTGCCAGAGAGAAAGTGTGGCTCTCAGTGCCCTGTCTGGGCTGGGCACTTCACAGCTGCCCGCTGGGCTCTACTTACACTGGGACATTTCTGTGGGAGCTCAGGGAGCTGAAAACCAGAAGAGGGAGGATTTCCTGGTCATCTCTGTGCTCTGTAGCTAGTTTTCATTCCAGAGGAGATTGGAACTTGCCAGGCCTGGAGGAGCCAGTGAGTTTTATGGCTTTGCCGACTTTCCAGAAACAACCCCAAAGGCCTTATGGATTTAGGGGTGAGGCTGGGCAGTGCCTTTGTTTGCTAATCTCATGACAAAAGAAAAGCAGCTGAGGGCTGGTCCCAATCTGTCCTTCCTGGGGGGCAGCGCTGACAGCAGAGGCCACAGAGGAAAAGGGGAGGAGGGGTCTACTCTGTCTCTACAGACCCTTTGTCAGCTGTGCTTTTCATCTGTCACCCTGTCACCCACAGGTCCCACAGCCAAACATACCTCTCTCTGGGTGCTGGCACCCTGCACCAGGCCTCATGCTCCCGAATCCGTGTGGGAAGGGTCCCCACAGGCACCAGCCTCCCAGGCTTTGGCCATGATTTTTTTACCATTTAAAATTTAAACATGTTGTTTAAAAACCCAAAACGTTAGGTGGGAAATTTGCCTCTGAAGACTTAAACAAACAAAACAAATATGCTATTCCTAGAAATATTTATTGAGAATCTTTGTGGCTCTTGGTCTTCATTTTCTTTGATAAGCAGGCTCTGTTGTGTTTGTGTGGACATTCATGCGAGAGGCTGAGTTGCGGGTGTTTTTTCCTCTTCTCCTTTATATTTTATCCTCACATTCAGTAACTCCAGGTGGTCCCACAGTGTATTTATCAGACCACTGTCTTACTGATGCTTTTGTCACAGCTTGAGAGAAGATCAGCAGGTTGAGGACAGAACCTTCTGAAGGAGGGGGCTCTGTGTCTTGGTGAGCATGACTTCCTGTCCCACTTCTGCTGCTGGAGTTTCCTCCTGCCTCACACTTTGACCCAGAAGCTTCCAAGCTCGTCTGCACAGCTAGCTGTGCACCTGGGACACCAACGACACTGCCTTGTTTCCCTTCCAGCCTGAGCACCAGGCCAGCCTCCCACAGGAGGGGATGCTCAGTATCTCTTCTCCCGGAGTGAGCAGAGCCAGGAGGGTGCCAGCTCCATTCCAGCTGAGCTCGGCTTTTACAGAAGCGTCAGGAGGGCAGTGTTGGCTTCAGCTCCAAGGTCACACTGCAGTTTGAGGTCATTCATCACTGATTGTGGGAGAAGCTTGCGGCTTACTGAGGGAAGGGTTTCAGCCGGTGCTGAGCTGCCATGGAAGGAGATACCGAGGTGGTGGCAGGGACTGTAGACACCGTCTCCACCCTACATGGCCTGCTCAGGTCTGAGGTCTGGTTTCTAAAGTTTTAAGTATTTTAACAGGTATTGAGACTAATGAAAATAGTTCAGTAATTTAAGTGTTTATTTATTTTTAATGGAAGGATTCTGATTAAAAAGAAGCAAATTGACATGGAAATGTCTGAAATTTCTTACCTTCAAGGAAATTGAACATTTTGTATTGTGCACATTTTAAGAATAAAGAAATCTGACATTTGAAAAAAATTGTAATTATTCTGAAATGCAAACCAGCTTCACTAATGAGTTGGGGTGGGAGAGAGAGGAGGGTACAGACTGGGCCGATTTCCTTTCTAGAACTTAAGGACTAGACAGCTGAAATCCTAGAATTTTTTTTTTTTTTTTTTTTTTTTTTTTGTTGAGAGAGAGTGTCAATTGGTCTCCCTCAGTAGAGCGCATCATAGCTCACAGCAGCCTCAAACTCTTGGGCTCAAGCGATTCTCTTGCCTCAGCCTCCTGAGTAGCCTGGCTATCTTTTTTAGAGAGAGGATTTCTGACTCAGGCTGGTCTCAACTCCTGAGCTCAAGCAATCCACCCGTCTTGGCCTCCCAGAGTGCTGGGATTACAGGTGTGAGTGAGCCACCATGTCCGGACTAGAATTTCTTACATCAAACCACAGGCTTTTTGGAAGACAGCCCAAGGGTCAGATGGAATATTGGTGATAGGTCATTTCCCTGGAGCGGATTTGGACACTGCTGCAGGGTGAGGCCCTCGACTGTGCGTAGCTGTGCACAACAGCTTCCTATAGGAATGAGACCATCTCAAACCATGCCGAGACAGCGGGCCCAGGGCCCAGCCTGCCCCAGCAGCCCCCACCCCTGCTCTCAGTGTTTACTGGACGTTTTCCTCGAGTGCCCCTCTCTGGCCCTGGGTAGGAATGTCCAGCTTTTGTCCTAGAGCGGCAGGAACTGTATTAAAAGGTTGCGGCATTAGGAAGATTGAGTACCACTATCCTAGAGCTTCAAGGTCAGCCTATGTGTTTGCAGGGCACCAAGTGAGGTTTGCCCTTTGACACCTTATTTGCTGTCCTGAGCTGGTTTTATCTTTTCTGCCCCACCCCTGCTCTCCTGCAGCCTTGGGCAGGTCTCCCGTCACCAGGGCCTGTGGCTCTCCATGGAGACCTGTGGGCTGCATATTCACTTCCCCAGCCAGGCTGTGCAGAGGCTGGCAGGTAACTCGATGCCGGGTTGACCCAGGACACTCCCACTCAGAGGTACAGGCAGCCCTGGGGGGGTGCCAAGCGATTTGGCACAGACTCACCTCCAGTGCCTGGGACCTTGTGCTCCCGCGTCCTGAGCAGTGCTTCTCCCTGGAGCCCTGCAGGTGCCCCTTCTCCTGGGGTAGGATGGGGCTGAGACCTGCCCAGAAGTTGAGAATTGGGGTTCAGGAGTTTAAGCTCAGGAAGTTCTCCCGGGCCTGCAGGAGAGAGCCCAGGGGGGGCTTGGGCTGGAGGCCATCAGGCCAAAGTCCACCTCGGGATGGCAAAGGCAGGGTGGGCGTTTTTCAGCCCCTGCCTCAAAAACCCGGCTTTCTGAGACTCTGGGCGGGGCTTGGAGCTGAAAGGAGGGTGGAAGGCGGCTGCCCTGGGGTGAGGGTGAGGGCAGGGGCTGCTGGAGTCCAGCCAAAACCAGTGCAGGAGGGAGGTGCGCCAGACTGGCCCGCCCAGGCACTGAGGGTGGGGGCGGGGCGGGGGTGGGGTGGGGAAGGAGTGGGTGGGCAGGCAGCAGGCGGGGCCGGAGGCCAGTGGCCCCTTCAGTACCACGGACAGCGCCCAACCCAGTGGCTCCCGGGGATCTCCCGCTGCCGCCAGCTCCGACGCAAGCACCAAGGGAAGAGAAGCCCAGACCTCCCAAGGGACGCGGATTGGGGAGAGCGCCGGTGGCGCAGCTTGGACGATCTTGCCTCGCAATGCTGCTGGAAGCCGAGCTCCAGCACCACGGAGAGAGGCCTGGGGCTCCTGTGGGCACCACTGGCTGCACCTTCAGGGGGACTCAGGGTAAGAGCCCTGGTGACCTCAAGACCTCTGTCTCAGTCAGAAGGACCCCAGGACAGAAACCATGGGGGTCGGAAAGGTGGGCAGAGGGACCCAATGTGAGGAAGGGGGTGCAGTGGCCAGAAGTCTGTGGGCAGGAGGCTGAGCTAGGAACAGAACAGAAAGGGGCTGAGTCCACAATACCCAGGTAACAGGGAGGGCTTGGGCTGGCCTGAAATGGTGCCCAGCTGTGGTTGAGGCAGAGGCCTCAGAGCAGACGGGGCATTGCATATGTGGTAGAGTGAGGGGCGCCAAGTTCCTCCAGAGACCGATTGCTCTCAGCTGCCGTTCAGCACAGCCTTGTCCTCTGGACTCCAGGGCTGGGTCCCCATGCGGGGTCTCCTGCTTGAACTGCCCTCCCCAAGGGCCATTCCATTACAACGGACGTTGGGAAATAATGGAACCATTGTTGGAGGGCTGGCCAGATGCCCAACGGCGTGGAGCCCCTGCCTCCTCGACTGGCCGCCTGCCCCTTCCCGAGTCCAGCCACACACGGTCCCTGCCTGCCTTTGCAGCCGCTGGTGATCTACGGCCACACCCAGCGCAGCTGGCGTCTACCCGGTGTCACACTTGTGCTCTCGCCCTGTCCTTTCTGGGACAAGTGTGGTGTGAAGTAAAGGAGCAGAGAGCTGGAGCCATGGGCTTTGCTCCAGTGGGTGCTGTGGGGAGGGGCTGTGGTTTTCCTGCCCTCTTCTCTCTGAGCCTGGGCCCATACAGCTGACAGCTGGAAGCCAGAAGCAGCTGGGTCAAGGTATTACTGTCAGCCCCAAGTAGCGGGCTTTGGAGGGCGGCATCAACCTGCTAGGGCCCAATGCTTCCTCCTGTCTGGGCACCCTGCTGTGGCCGCCCCTGACATGCCCCAGCTGCAGGGTGCTCTCCACTGTGTTCAGCCGGGGCCACTGCCCAGAGCTGGGGCTGGTCTATTGCTGGGCACTTTGGTCCTTCTGAGCAGGGACACCTGCATTGATCTACCTGCAAGGACAGGGTGTTGCCCGTCTGGCTCACCTGTGTGGACTGGGAGCAGGATGCTTGGGAAATCGGTGGAAGGGATCATATTTGGTGTGAGTCAGAGGTTGGGGTTCAGGGGAGTGAGGGCACATCCTGGGGCTTCCCCAGCACGGCTCCTCCCACCTGGGTCTGGGCTTGCTTCTCTCCCAGGAGTAGCCTCTTCGTGTGCCCACTCTGGGCGCGGTTCCAGGAGTGGGGCTCGGGAGCGAGTTGGGCTCTGCGATCTCTCATGGGAATCCCTCAGCACCACACTCTCCCTTTCTGGGTTTCCGCTTGTGTTCCAGCCACCTGTCAGTAAGGCTCCGGAAACTAAATTTCAGCAGCGAGAGGTCCCGGCTCCCTCTTGACTCCGACACCCCCTCTTCCCCCCTTCCCCCACACACACACCGGGAGCTCCCAGCCCTCTTGGCCCGCGCAGGAGCCCAGGCGGAGGCCGGCAACAAGCGCTGTGGTAGGAAGCTTCGGCCGGGTGAGGGCCTATGGGAAACCCTTACCTGGGTCCTCCCCTGCCGGTCCCCGCCCTCGGGCCGGGCATTCGGGGCAGCGTCCGAGCACCGCAGGTCCGGGCGCAAAGGCGCGCAGATGCCGCCGTCGCCCGGGACACTCTCCGCGGCCCTGGCGCCGCCCCGCCCCGCGCGCGGCCCCGCCCCCAGCCGCTCCGCCCTCCGCGCGGCCCGAGGCTTGGGCCCCAGGGCGGCCCGCGGGCGCAGCGCCCGGCGGCGCGGGAAGGCGCTCGGACGCCGGCTCAGGACCGCTGCGGCCGTGGCCTCGCCGGGCCCGGAGAAAGTTCGGGCCAGGGGAGCGGTGTCGCTAGCCGGCGGGACCCATGGAGGCGCGCGGGGAACTGGGCCCGGCTCGTGAGTCGGCGGGCGGCGACCTGCTGCTGGCGCTGCTGGCGCGGAGGGCGGACCTGCGCCGAGGTGGGTGTCCCGGCTGAGCGGCTGCCCCGGGGCGACCCGGAGACCCTCTGCAGCCGGGGACCTGGGTGGGAGCGGAGCCAGGGCCCCCGCACGTGCGCTCGCCGCTGCCCCAGCGCGAGTCGGCGTCCGGCCCCGGCTCTGTGCCGCCGTGGGTGGTCGTGGCGCTTCGCCCCTCAGGCCGAGAAGCCCCAGAGGTCCACGATGGGCTTAGGAGACCCTCTACATATCTGAGCCGGCCCCTGAGCTGGAGAGTGTGCAGGGAGCAATCCCGGGGCCAGTGCCCACGAGGCAGCAAAGTCCCCAAGAGGACGGGGAGCAGAGTCGGATACAGGGTGCAGGGTCGAGCTGGACTCGAGCTGAATCCCACCCGTACATCACCCGTCGGTCAGGTCTCTACCCGCACCTGCTCCGTTCGCCGCCGCGGCTGATGGTCAGGGCATGTCTGTAGGGAAGGACCGCTGGGCCCCCAATTCCCCGCTGGCCCCGCTCTTGCTCCCCGAGCCCTGGCTCTTGGGAACCTGGGCGATTCTCCATGGGCTCCGTGAAGGGAGGGAGTCTCTGGGGCGGCGGGGAGTGGGAGGAACCAAGCAGGAGGGAAAGAGGGTTACATCCAGGCTGCGGGGTCTCCGGGCCCCACTTAGTTATTCATTTTCTGACAGTTCCTGGGAGGGGTTGGCTGCAGGGGCTGGGGGAAGACGTGGGAGGCGGAGGGAGTGGGAGGGAGGGGACGAGGCTAAGCCCGCCCGGCTCCCCAGAGCCGGCCTGAGCGAGCGGGTGGTGGGCGCCGGGGCTGCACCGGGCCGGCCAGCGCCGAGGGCAGGAGACCCCACCGGGGCTGGAGCCGCCATGCAGCGTAAGGCCGGGAGCGGCGGGGATTGCGCTGGGTGGGCAGGAGCTGCTTTGCCGGATGCGGGCTGGGGCAGCGGTGCGGGCGAGGCGCTGTCCGTCCCGCGGTGCTGAATCCGCGCTGCGCGGGGCAGTCGAGCCACCCGGCTCCAGTCCAGAATCCTCGCCCGCCCGGCGACAGGCACTCCAGCCGCGGCAGGTCCTCGCGCTCCGCACCGGCACCGCGATTTTGACAGACGCGGGATCGCGGCCCTCACGAGTTTCGCGCCCCTGCGGGGCAGGTGATACCCACTTTATCTTACAGCCGGAAGGAGCCCCTTCCCGGTTCCTCCCACCCAGCGGGGGGCTGGCCTGGAGCTGGGGGTCCCCGGTGAAGTGAGTTGTGCACGGCGACGTGCGTGCAACACGCTCAACAGATCCCGGCTCCATCGAGGGCTCTCATTTCTCCCGAAGGTCCTTTCTAAATTACCAGGTAGTCCTGAGTCCAAGAGCTCCTGGGAAAAAACTACTCACAGACTGGAGGCTGCCCCAGGGCACCCTCTAGCTTCCTTGCCCTGGTTCCCCCAGGGGCCCGCGATCCTGGGGAGCAGAACCGGGGAGAACCCAGGGTATCTGGGTGACTGTGCGCTCTGCTCCACGCTGTGAGCTGCTTGTCCAGTTGTCCGGTCCTCTCAGAAATCTTGCTGCTGCCCAAGGACAGGAAGGGCATGAGTTCTCACTCTGGAGGCCTGCAGACAGAGCCGGGGGCTGGGAAAGGGTCCCTAACCCTTCACTGATCTGTACAAGTAGGGACAGCTGCCGGTGCAGGCATCACCGCCTCTGGGTGATGATAAGGACGCGTTTCACCCTTTTCCAGCCTAGCTTTTGAGAGCAGACGGGTTTTCATTTGAGCTCTACCTGGGCCCTTCTTGGCTCCGGGAACGCTTTTATAATTGGCAATATTCAGCTTCGTGGGATGGCCTGGGTTCCTTTCCTGCTCACCAACGTATCTAAAGCTATTTCCTATTTCGGTTTCCACTGCCAAGCGTAGAAGGCTGTGTCCGTGCACTTCCTAACTTGGAGCCTAGCTGGTCGGCGCTGGGGAAGCCTTGTGCTGGGAAGGGGATCCCTCATGTGGGATTCAGAGACTGTGCGGGTGAGGGCGGGAAGAATGCTCCTCCGCTGCCTCTGGGTCCTCAGAGTGACCGTGGCCTGGTGACTCTTCATGCCCACAGAGGTCCCGCTGTGCGCCGGCTGTGACCAGCACATCCTGGACCGCTTCATCCTCAAGGCGCTGGACCGGCACTGGCACAGCAAGTGTCTCAAGTGCAGCGACTGCCACACGCCGCTGGCCGAGCGCTGCTTCAGCCGCGGGGAGAGCGTCTACTGCAAAGACGACTTCTTCAAGTGAGCGCAGCTGCCCTTGGGGGAGAAGGGAGCCCGTGGCAAAGCCTGCCCTGCAGAGAGGAGGCCGGGGGCCACCGCAACGGCTCCCGGCCCCTCACAATAGCTGAGTACTGGGGACCCCGGCCCCAGACAATCTCAGGTGGGCCTCTCCATGGGGGCTCCCTACGTGGCTGATCGGCAAATATTATTGGGAAAAACCTAATTTATTTTGTAATTCATGGAAACAGCAATTAAGAAAAGATAAATTCAAATTTGTTGAATTCTATTTGGGCTTATTCCCTCCTAAATTGTTGTTTTGTCCGTAACGCTGGGGAGTAGAGGGCTTCTGGCCCCCTGACCCTTCCTGGCTTATGCCTCTGGGGTCTAAGGGACCGCCTCCAGGCCGACACTCCCATTCCCCTTCCCTGGATCCAGCGTGGGGCAGCTATGCTCCCCGAGGTCCTCCAGACCCAAGGTTCAGGCCCTCTTCTCAGAAATAGTAGTCAGCTGCATCCCAGTGGCCAGGCTGGTGACCAAGAGGAGGGGCTCGAAGAGGCAGCCTCCTCCCGGGACCTCCTGCCAGGCGCCGCGCTCTGACCCGCTTGGGGCGAAAGCGGCAGCCTGCCTGCTACGCTGAGCCGCACCCTGTGCGTCCCCCAGGCGCTTTGGGACCAAGTGTGCCGCGTGCCAGCTGGGCATCCCGCCCACGCAGGTGGTTCGCCGTGCCCAGGACTTCGTGTACCATCTGCATTGCTTCGCCTGTGTTGTGTGCAAGAGGCAGCTGGCCACAGGAGACGAATTCTACCTCATGGAGGACAGCCGGCTTGTATGCAAGGCAGACTACGAAACGGCCAAGCAGCGAGGTCAGAGGGAGGAGAGGACAGTAGCCAGGCTGGCCTCAGCATGGCCCAGACCCTCCTTCCTGGTCTGCTAAGCCCAGTCTCTGGTCAGGTCGGGGTTTGGGAGAGCCCTCTCTCCAGAGGCTATCCCAGATGTCACCAAGGGGCCCTGGCACAGCAATTTAGGTGCTTTCCCCCAAGACTAGAGTGGCAGGGCACCGTGAACGGGGCAGGGATTGCTAACGGGCTGCAACCCACCTTATTCAGAAGAGTAGGGAAGGAGGTTAGAACTATCTGCATTATCACTCTTGGTCTTAATTATCCCCCTAAATCCTTGACTGTGAAGATGTGGCCTTCCCTTCACCTTAGAGTAAAAGGGAACCTGTGGGGAGCAGGGAGGTAGGTTCTTAATGAAGACTTCAACCTGCAGAGAGGCCCCTCTCCCTGGCACCCCGCTGCTACTGCACAGGCCAGCCAGAGTAGCCCTGGAGGGGGGTGGGCATCTGGGGTTCCACATCCTGTACCCAGCTGGAGGTGAAGGGGGCCGCTGGCCTCACTGTCTGCCCCACGTGCAGAGGCAGAGGCCACGGCCAAGCGGCCCCGCACCACCATCACAGCCAAGCAGCTGGAGACGTTGAAGAGCGCCTACAACACCTCGCCCAAGCCGGCTCGCCACGTGCGTGAGCAGCTCTCTTCGGAAACTGGCCTGGACATGCGCGTCGTGCAGGTCAGCACTGAGTGCTGCCCGACTGCTTCGTCCCTGCTCCATCCCCTGTCCCCTGGTGTCCTGTGGGCTGGCAGTGGCTCCCTGTGGTCTCCCAGCTGCCTGTAGGGCAGGGAAGCGGGGTCCTCTCATTCCAGAGACCAGGCCCCCAGCCGACACTCACCTGCCCGCACCCCCAGGTTTGGTTTCAGAACCGCCGAGCCAAGGAAAAGCGGCTGAAGAAGGACGCTGGCCGGCAGCGCTGGGGGCAGTATTTCCGCAGCATGAAGCGCTCTCGCGGCAGCTCCAAGTCCGACAAGGACAGCGTCCAGGAGGGCCAGGACAGCGATGCTGAAGTCTCCTTCACTGGTATGGACAGGGGCAGGCTGGCCACCCACTTGTGCCTCGGGCTGCCACGCAGGTCGGCACAGACTGGCACTGCCCGGAGGCCTGGGCTGAGGGAGCTCAGGGAGGGAAAAGGTAGTTTTGGTTGGCAGGGAGACTGGAAATCTGAATTCCCCAGTTAGAGTCTGGGATCCTTTCAAAACCATGTAACTTATAGACCCTGGGCCCCCATCTCCAAGCCCTCTGGTTGGACACTCAGGACTACTGCTCTTCCCCTAGCAGGGGATAGAAACCCTGCAGCCAACCTGTCCCTTAAGCTGGACACCTGCCCTGAAAATGACTTTTAGGAGAAAAGGCAGCACATGCTGGGGGATAAGTTTAAAGATTAAAAGTTGGCGTTGGGAGGATGGGAGAGGTCCCATCCTCCTCTGTTCATTTGTTCTCTGGCACCAGAGACGCCCTGGCCCATTAGCGGCCGCCCTCAGAGGGTGTGTACAGGAAACTGTCTTTGGGCTGTACCCTGACCTTGGGCTACTCACCCTACCTCTCTGAACCCACATTTTCTCACCTGCAAAATGCAGGTGGTGGCCTCTGTGCTCACCCCAGGGCTGCCTTGGGGATTGTCCTAGAGCCCTGGGTCTCCTGCCATTCCTTTAGCACCAGTAGAATTGAAAGGAACTACTTTCAGGGATGGGGCAGACAGCCGGCAGCCACAGTTCTGAGAGCAAAAGGGGTTTGTGTGGACCTGTTGTGTGACTGCTCTGGCCTTGGCCTGGGTGGTGCTGACCTGCACCTGGGGGAACACAGGGCCTGGCACTGATCACAGCCCTTCACTTCCATTGCAGATGAGCCCTCCATGGCGGAGATGGGCCCTACCAATGGCCTCTACGGCACCCTGGGGGAGCCTACCCCGGCCTTGGGCCGGCCCTCAGGAGCCCTGGGCAGCTTCACACTGGAGCACGGAGGCCTGGCCGGCCCAGAGCAGTACAGAGAGCTGCGCCCTGGCAGCCCCTATGGTGTCCCTGCATCCCCCGCCGCCCCACAGGGCCTTCCTGGCCCTCAGCCCCTCCTCTCCAGCTTGGTGTATCCTGAAGGCAGCTTGGGCCTTGTGCCCTCTGGGGCTCCAGGTGGGCCCCTACCCATGAGGGTGTTGGCAGGGAACGGACCTAGCTCTGACCTATCCACAGGGAGCAGTGGCGGTTACCCCGACTTCCCTGCCAGCCCTGCCTCCTGGCTGGACGAGGTGGACCATGCTCAGTTCTGACAGAGGCCCCAGGCTCCACCCAGCACTGGACATGAGGGGTCTTGGCTGTGCTGCCGCTGGGTGCTGCCGCAGCTCGGGGCTGCAGGACAAGGACATGGGGGGGGCTGGTGTCTGTGGAGCCTCCTCGGCCCTCCTCCTACAGGGCTGGCTGCCTGGTGATCCCCAGCAAGCTGGTGACTCTGGGGCCTTGTTTTGTAAGCAAACTTCTCCCCTTTTTCAAGCAATTAACTGAGCACTTGCTGCTGTTTTCTTGACATGAAATGTCACCCTCCGGGCTGGGCCTTTGGAATGGTCAGCTCAGCCCAGATGAGCTCAGACCGGCACAGCCTGAAGCCTGGAAAATACTTTCATTTCTAAAATTAAAATATAATAATTTTGCTCTCACTCCCAGGCTCTACATGTGTCTGAGTGAGTTGCTGGTCCCTCAGCCCCCATTTTAGGTCAGAGATGGTCCTTTCTGTCCAGACGGGAGGTGGTGGTGAGCTGCAGGACGGGGCGTGTCTCTATCCCCCGTGGTCACTAACAAGCTCTTGGAGAGGCCTCCCTGCCATCAGCTCCACCTCCCCCAGGAGCCCTTTTACCACCTCCCCTGGGTCTCCGGGTCTTTCTGTCCTACTTGAGCACCCTATGGAGGACGCAGAAACTCCTGGAGCCCCTTCTCCCCAAGACCAATTCTCTAAGCCCATACAGAGCAGCCTGGACTGGACTGTTTCACCTTCCCCCAGGTCAGAGCTGTCCAGGCCCCAGTGTCTGGGCCTGCAGATGTCGTTGCCAAAGTGCATGCCCGGTCTGTGCAGGCCCTGCTGGAGGGGTCTCTCCCCTGCTGGAGAAGGGCAGGGGAGGGTTCCTCTGAGCTGCCCTGCCTCCTCCATCAGATGCTTTCAGAAGAAGCTTCTGGGAGACTGCCTGGCTGCAGTGGTGGTTCCCCCAGAGACAAAGGCTACCGTCAAAGTCATTCCCGTAAACCTGAATCTGAGCTACCTATGGGCTCTGTGAATGTCCCAAATCTTTTATTTATTCTCGGTGACCAGCTCTTTCCGAGTCTTCAATAAATTTGTCAGTTATAGCCAATGGAAAGCCTCTCTCCTTGGTGAGGCAGGGAGGGGCTGGTGTCAGGCTGGGGAACAGAGGAAGGAGACCAACTGCTGGTTCCGAGCTTGGGCACGCACCTGGTGTGAATTTGGGCTCCTTCTGCCCCATCTCACCACGCTTCTGAGAGAACAGACTGCATCCGTGTTGGAGGGGAAGGGCGGGGGTGTCCCTACTCTGTCCCTAGAGAGGCAGGGGCTGGCATGTCCTGGGACTGTGGGTGGCTCACAGCTTGCAAGCAGCAGGGCCTGAGACAGGAAGTGCTGGCGTTGGGGGGGAAGAGCTACTCAGGCACCAGCTTGGATTCTAATCCCTGCTCCCGCTGCTAGTTTGCCTCGGGAGCCAGGCTGGTCATTTGGCCCCTCTGGGCCCTGCACTCCTCCCTGCAAATGGAAGACGGTGCCGATAGACCCCGACAGTGCCTTTGGAAGGGAGACAGGTGAGTGCTGCACTATGTGGCAGTGGCAAAAGCACGGAGCAGGGACGCTACAGCCTATTCTGCTGCCCGACAGGAGGGTCTCCCTCTGAGGCAGAGAGGGGGTTGGAAGGACTCTTGTTGGAGCCTGGGTGTCCCTCTTTCTCAGTGGTGGAGGGAGGGAAGATTGGTCGGCAGGAGGAACCAGGGACTTGTCTTTTTGGAGACCAGTGAACTGTCCCCAGTCTCCCCCAGGATAAGAGCCCCCCGCAGAGCATGGCCAAGGAGAGCTGCTCTGAACTGCTGGGCCTGGGTCTTCCCCCTTTTCCGCCCTCCAAGTCTCCCCAGGGCCAGCCATATTGGGAGTTTGCTATCGGGCACTTCATTTTCTGAGTCTCCTCCTCACAGATGAGGAAGTTGGGGGTGCAGGGGGGGAGTGGCCAGTCAGTCCCCAGAGCATACAGGCTTGGGGGGCTGGGGCACAGAGGAAGGGCCTGATGTCCAGGCTGCTTGGCCACCACTGGCCTCTGGGTGAGCACAGGTTTGTGCCTGGCAGGTGCCCTGACTGGATCCTGAGCTGATCTATCCCCACACTCGATAATACCTGACTTTGCTGTGGCCCACTCAGCCCTTACCTGTAGGGAGTCCAAGGATGTCCCCAGCTAGGGGAGGAGCCCTGCCCAGGCTGTCCACCACATTTCAGCCAGATCTCCCAAGCCTGGCCTGCAGTGAGGACCATCACCGCCCGCCCACCCAAAGCCAGCACAGCTCCGCTGTGTCTGCTGGAGGTGCTGGGCAGCCCCAGGAGTCAGCCATGGGGAGAGAGTGGACATGGCCAACAGCCTCTCTACCAGGGAAGTCCAGCCACAGCTGGTGGGTGCAGGGCTGGGGGGAGGTGGCTTAGAACTGGCCCACTGGGGCAGCCCATGCCTGGGTATAGCTCCTGCTGCCCTCCACCCCTCCCTGATATTGACCAGGACTTTCAGGCGCTGACAGGTTAATAAAGCGCAAGTGTCCCTGCAGAGCCCACACCTGGTGGCTGCTTCTGCAGAAAATCCCAGAGCCTCCTGCAGAGAAGGGACAGGGGACAGAGGCAGGGAAGGGAAAGAGCTGAGCTGAGGTCCTGCCCAGAGCAGGGCAGGTGGGGAGGCAGATAGGGAAGTGCCGGCTGGGAGATGCCAGATCAGCCTCCCTGAGAGTGTCATTCATATGACCTCTCCAGCCTCAGTTTCCCTGTATGAGTGGAGCCTGCCACCGAATTATCTGGCTCTGCCCCACACCCCGGGGGCAGAAACTCAAGCTCAGATGTCCTCAGGGTCACCCTCGCCTGGCAGGGTGCCCAGTGAGAGCTCCAGACCTCAGGTGGAGGGAGACCTTGGATGGTCGGTCGGGGCTTTTGTCAGACTGGGGAGGGGAGGAAGGAAGGAAGAAGGCCACTCCAACCTCCAGGGTGGGGGCCTGCTGGGGTCACACGGAGACGACTGAGTGCTGACAAGGGCAGTTGTTAGCTGAGTGCAGGCAGGTTGTCAGAGGAAGTTGGGGTTGTGGGTCCCCGTCTCCCCGAGGAGCCAGGCAGGAGTACAAGTCTTGGGGTCCAGCCTGCAGCCTGGAGCGTCTGGCTGCGGTCATAGTATGTGGCAGAGGAACCTGCTGGGGTGAGTGAGAGGGGAGGGAACAGGTGGGCAAGGGCCCCATCGAGCTAGGATTGCGGAAGTGTGGCATTTTAATTTGCCAGGATCCATTACCGTGGGTGGCAGAGGTCGGGCCCAGGCACCAGGGTTTAACAGGGGGATCAGTGCTTGCTGTAGAACAGGGCAGTCACTGCAGGGCTTGGGGTGTGGGGGGCCATGCAGGTACAGTGAGGGGGCACCTTTACATGCTGGGGCTTGCTAACTCCTGGCTATATTTACATCATGAAAAGTAAATATCTAAATAATAAAAATAATTTCAAATAACACATAAAAGGGCTTTTTTCCTCTTAAATATAAAATTCTTGCGCGGCGCCTGTGGCTCAGTGGGTAGGGCGCCATATACTGAGGGTGGCGGGTTCAAACCCGCCCTGGCCAAACTGCAACAAAAAATAGCTGGCGGGCACCTGTAGTCCCAGCTACTCGGGAGGCTGAGGCAAGAGAATCACCTAAGCCCAGGAGTTGGAGGTTGCTGTGAGCTTTAACGCTATAGCACTCTACCCTCTCTACCCTCTCTACCAGGGTGATAAAGTGAGATTCTGTCTCAAAAAAAAAAAAAAAAAAAAAAAAAATTCTCTTAAGGGGCTTCTTTCAGCCTATAGGCCCCTCCCAAATCAGGAATGGCCTGAGGCCTTGCAGCACCCGCCTTTCCTCCATTGGCCGGCAGGTCCAGGCACAACCCCCAGGCAGGCACTGGCGGGGGTTGGAGGGTCCAAATCCTGAGTTGCCTGAGTGAGTAGCCACACTGATAAATCAGTGGGTCGCTAAATCCCACGGGCCGTAATGATCAATTCTTTAAGCCCATAATTGTTCAAATTACTCTGAGCAACATAAAACATTAATTTTAAGAAATTTAATAGAAAAAAAGCTCTTTAAATCCACAACGAGATAAATGACACCCAGCCTGGCACTTTTTTCCATACCTTGGTGACAGTGAATAATATGAAAGTTATTTACATTTTCATTCTTTGTGGAAAATGTTGACAAGCTTTTGGCAGTGGGTGAGGTGTGTGGTAGTGCTGCAGTGTCCCCTCCCCCCTAATTAATGGGGGAGCTGCGACTTCATAAGCAGAATTCTCATCAGTCTGCCTGAGCGACCCTGGTGACAGCCCCCACACTCCTGGAGCTGATGCACCTCAGCTCATTTTTTACCATAAAAATATTCCACCCTGACCAGTGGAGCCCCCTCTTAGCATTCAAAAGTAGGTAGAGATTAAGCAGCAGCTGTCACCTTTGGGGCACCCAGATGGAGTCCAAGGCCAACCCTGGGAGAAAACTCCAATTTTGCGGCCCTCAGATTCGGCCACAATCGTGTGAGGCTGTGTGAGGTTGTGTGCGGTGTGTGGTCATCCCTGCAGGACCAGCTGTAGCCCCTGAACCATGCAGCCCTCAGATCCACATCTTTCCCTAGACTGTCCCAGTGAGCCCCCTTAGGAGTGCCAGGTGGTCCACCTGGCCACATCTCCTGAGCCGGGCTGCGTGGGGTCCAAAAGCCCAGGAGACTCGGGTGGGCCACCCTGGGCTGCTTGCAGACCCCACACATCGACCATCAAATGTCCATCCCTAACCACCAGCAAAGCCAGGCCCCGAGCACAGGCGGTGGCGCTGCAGGCTCCCACATTGTGTGGCCTTGGGTGAGTCCCTTGGCCTCTCTGAGGCTATAAAGAGCAGCAGATACATCCTCCTGCCCCCGGTTTCTGTGAGGCAAAGTGCAGGAGTGAGAGGAAGTGCACACACCAACACGTTCACACCCTTGTTTGCACACATGTGCACCTTCACCACCTCTGAGAGGTGACGCTCTCCTCTCCATGCTCTCTGTCTAGTTGTGAATAACGCTGCCACATGTGCGCAGACGCATGAGCTGTGGGGGCTGAGGGCTGGTGTCTGGGATCACTTCTGCTCCTTGTCAGAGGCCAAAGCCGCCCTCGCTCTCCTGCCTTGGGTGGAGTCAGGCCACAACTTTCCAAGGCAGGAGGTGGATGGGCTGAGCTCAGCACAGGCTTCCTCACTCACAGGCTGAGTCACTGTACGTAAAATGGGGCTTCTCTGCCAAGAGTTCTGGGGTCCTGAGTGTTTCCACATCTATGTGGTCTCAGCCTCTCGTGCCATAGGTGGGTGGTCAGACGGAAGGCAGCCAAGCCACAGTAACAGGAGGCTTATGGGGCATGTTGGGCCAGACCCTTCCTGGAATCCAAGGGCCCAGGTGGGAATTCATCATTCCCGCCACCCCTCACCAGGGGCCAGCAGAAAGGTGCAGCCCCAGCCCTGCCCTTGGCCAGCCATGGGACTGGAGGCTGCCCAGCCCTATTTATCCTCATTTGGGCTCAGTCATAGCCAAGAGGCACATGAAGAGATGGGTCCTCAAAAATGTAATCAGAGTCACCTCATTCTCCAGCAGTTCCTCTCCGAGGTATATGCTCCAAAGCAATGAGAACAGGTGTGCCAGCTGATCCCAGCGCGTGCGGCCACAGCACCATGGTTCACGGTCACGCAAGGGTGGAGCGAATGTGGTCTCTTCCCACCCACTACATCCTGGTTGCTTGGGGCCCTGGAGGGAGCTAAGGGGTGGGTTTCTTTCTAAGGTGAGAGACAGTTTTGGATCTAGGGGTGGTGGTTATACAGAATTCCTCTCAAAGTAGTCAGTTTTGTGTAATGTGAACTTCACCTTAAGTTTTAAGAGGGAGCCCCTCTCCCCAGCCCCAGCTCATAGGGGGGCAGGCAGGAGATCCAGCTGGCCAGGGTCTGGACCTCCAGTGTCTGTGCTCAGTACTCCAGGCCCCTCACTGATGCCCCCACACGTTTCCCAGAAGGCTGGATTTGGACAAGCCCTCTCCCCCCCCACACACCCTGGGAGCCCCCAGGCACAACAGGGAGGTTCATTTTCAGGGCCTAGGATCCACTGACCCCAGGGCCTGGTGGTCATTTATAAAACGGCTCTGGCCTATCCCCAGCCTAAAGGTCTGAAAGAGGCCTGGCCCACCAGCCTTGTCTGACCTTCAGAAAGGTCAGAGGTCTCAACCTCTGGTGTTCCAGAGACACCATGACTTTTTGTTGGTCCCCCATTTTTCTTTCTCTGGCTGGGATAGGCTGGGCAGCCGAGGAGCATTAGGACAGCCACTCTCTGGAGAGCTGGGCTCGAGCTGCCCAGCAGACAGGGTAAGGAAAAGGATGCTAAGCAGCAGGGTGTTCCCTGAGCCCCAGCACGGGCTGCCCTCCCTGTGTTTACCCTCCCCCAAGCCTCCTAGGCCAGTGAGGTCGTGTCCTGTGGGCCCTCAGGGGGTGAACATTCCAGGTGTGGGATCTTTGCAGTCTTGGTTGTATGAAGACTCTACAGCCTGGAGAGTGGATGTCACTGGTGGGCACTGGGCCCAGCCCCACCAGGCATTTGGGCCCAGCCCCATCAGGCTTGGAGTGTAGTGAAAGGGTCCTTACCACCATTCCCTCAGGGCAATAGCCAGGCCCCTCCTTGGAGGGCTCAGGGGCCTGAAGCTATTAGACACCTATGCCTTCTGGAAGATTCCATCTTGGCTATAATCCCAGGGACCCCTTTGTGGTTTGCACCACAAACATCCAGGGGTCTGGTGGGAGCATAGAGTAAGCCCAAGCCAGGCAGCTCTGGGCCTTTCCTTGGGGAGAGGGTGACTCTCTCTCTTTCTGACAAATGCTTTGTTCTGAGCTCTGGCTAATCCTTGGAATGACAAGGTTTAAATTTTAATTAGCAGTTTCCTCTTATGCAAACTCCCCTCATTAAGCTAAGTGTCTTATTAGTTAAAATGAAGTAGGATGGGGGTAGGATTGGAGCTCTGGAGATGGATAACTGGGCAGCAAGGTTTATGGGCGGGCACCTTTCCCAGTGGCCAAGGCCTTGGCTGCTGCACAGTTGGGTCGTGACGTGGGTGGGGCAGAATTTGCTCCTCGTCCTTCTGGTGACAGGGGCTTCTGGGCCTGGGGGAAAGAGTGGGCTGGCTGCTGGCTAGGCCATCAGGGGGTGAACATTCCAGGTGTGGGATCTTTGCAGTCTTGGTTATATGAAGACTCTACAGCCTGGAGAGTGGATGTCACTGTGGGCACTGGGCCCAGCCCCACCAGGCATTTGAACAGCAGCAGGCAGCTGGTGGGCACTGCTTCCATCCCCACAGGGACTCAGGATAGAGAGACCTGGGTGGCCACTATATCCTCCTGCCTTTGGGCCCTCCTGGGGTCCCACCCACCAATCCTCTCAGGGCTGGGGGCAGCCCTGGTCTCTGTCACCTGTGCTCAGGCAGAATGGGAGACTCTCCCAGCACTTATAAACTCATGAGCATGGCTCACTTTCTTTTTTCTTTTGTAGAGACAGTCTTATTTTATCGCCTTTGGTAGAGTAGCATGGCATCACAGATCACAGCACCATCCAACTCCTGGACTTAGATGATTCTCTTGCCTCAGCCTCCGGAGTGGCTGGGACTACAGGCGCCCACCACAGCACCCAGCTATTTTTTGTTGCAGTTTGGCTGAGGTCGGATTTGAACCCACCACCCTCAATATATGGGGCCGGTGCCCTACCCACTGAGCCACAGGTGCCACCCATCACTTTCTTGTTACAAAGGTAACGTTTGCTTATTGTGGAAAATCTGGAAAGCCTAGAACCCCCTTATATGTGCACTTAATGTGCCTGCTGCAGGGTGCCCCTCGCTGATGCTGGCACTTTAGACCCTGTGTGCACTGTACACAGGGACATTTGCCCAGCGGCTTTATAAGAGGCGTGTGGCTTCAAAACTGCTTCTGGCTTGGCGCCCATTGCTCAGTGGTTAGGGCGCCGGCCACATGCACCAGGGCTGGTGGGTTCCAACCTGCTAAACAAACAAAAAAAATGTAGCCAGGTGTTGTGGCAGGTGCCTATAGTCCCAGCTACTAGGGGGCTGAGGCAAGAGAATCACTTGAGCCCAAGAGTTTGAGGTTGCTGTGAGCTGTGATGCCACAGCACTCTACCAAGGGTGACAGAATGAGACTCTGTCTCAAAAAAAAGAAAAAAACTGCTTTTTCACTTGAGCGTCACACTGTGACTACTTCAGCATCACCAGTGACCCCCTCCCCCTGAAATAATGGCAAAAGAGTTTTCTGAGGTTGGGCTGGCCAATTGGGCCTCTTCCCTCTATGTCCACACTGGGTTGGGACAGCTGGGCTGGCAGTCCTAGCCGTGTGGGTGCCAGTAGAACTCATCCCTGGACTAGAGTCAGGGGTGGTGGCCCAGGACCCACCCTAGGGAAGATCAGCATTGCCTCTCCCAGGGGCAACCCCAGGGGCCTTCCCAGTGCCGCCCATCCATTCCCTTGCAGATGTCTACATGCCCAAGCCCTTTCCCCACCTCTCATCTACAATCCTTCTCCTCTCTGATGGGGCCCCTGAGCACTGTTTTGGAGACCCACCCATAGTTGCCTTCTGGCTGCCATCCCTGGGTGGGTGACTAGAAGTTTCCCCAAACTACAGCAAAGGGCTGCTGCTCCCCAGGCTTCCTGAGCTCCCAGGGATTTTTTTTTGAGACAGAGTCTCGCTGTGTGCCCTAGGTAGAGTGCTGTGGCATCATAGCTCACAGCAACTTCAATATTTTAGGTTCAAGTGATCCTCTTATCTCAGCCTCCCAAGTAGCTAGGACTATAGGCGCCCACCACAATGCCTGGCTAGTTTTTCTATTTTTAGTGGAGACAGGGTTTCACTCTCGCTCAGGCTGATCTCAAACTCCTGAGCTCAATCCACTCACCTTGGCCTCCCAGAGTGCTGGGATTACAGGCATGAGCACCCAGGTGCCTCAGGGATCTTTGAAATTACGTGTTTTTGGCTGTAATCCCGGCACTTGGGAGGCTGATGCAGGTGGATTGCCTGACCTCACAGGTTCAAGACCAGCCTGAGCAAGAGTGAGACACTGTCTCAAAAAATAGCTGGGTGAGGCTGGCTCCTGTGGCTCAGTGAGTAGGGCGCCAGCCCCATATACCAAGGGTGGCAGGTTCAAAACCAGCCCTGGCCAAATTGCAACAAAAAATAGCCAGGCGTTGTGGTGAGTGCCTGTAGTCCCAGCTACTTGGGAGGCTGAGGCAAGAGAATCATCTAAGCCCAAGAGCTGGAGGTTGCTGTGAGCTGTGATGCCACAGCACTCTACGAAGGGCGACAAGGTGAGACTCTGTCTCTAAAAGAAAAGAAATTATGTGTTTTGGTGTTGACCTGTCACTCTCAGCCCTGCCTGCACATTAGAAACCCCTGAAGGGCTGGCCAGGACCCCACCCTACGGCCCCAGTCTGAGACCTGGGCACTGGGTCCCTAGATACACTCAGCTGGACCTGAGGCTGGCTGCTGGACTGGAGGCCAGCGGCGACAGATATCCTGCCCACTGAGAGAATGCTGCTAGTTTTAGTGTATTGTTCTCAATTTCAGTCAAAGACCATTTGGGTTTTACAGTTGTTGAAAAACCACCGAGCAAAGGGATTATTCTGGCTTTCTAAGTTCACATATTGAAATTATAATATAGACAGCTGAGGGCACCAGAGGATCTGAGAGCAGCTTCCCTCTGAAACGGTGTCCCTACCACACTAAGGTTTCTGGAGCAGTCTCTTAAGCTCAAGGGACATGGTTCACCATTTATGGACCCACCGCATTCGGGAGGTTCTGATCAGCTCCTGAGTAGGCCTGTGGTCAGGGCAGGTGAAGAAATGCTGTTCTCAGGTATAAACGTGACCTCAAATAAGGTCGCAGAACCTAAGGTTTCCAGGGGAACGAGGGATGAGGGAAGGAGCCAGGTTTGCCCCAGCCCCAGCCGATGAGGAATTTGGGAAGAGCTCAGTGGAGAGGAGGCTTGGGCAGAGGGCGTCCTAGGGACAGCGGGGCTGACCCAGGGCTGAGGCAGGGCAACTTCCTGGGGTGGCCTCTGGGGTTCCCAGCCCACCTGTCCTGGGCACCATGGGCCCTGGGGCCACACCACTCTTCCTGGCGTATAGGCTTAGGAAGGATTTGGAAGGCATCAAACAAACCTAGGGGTCTCTGGGTCGAGGGAAAGAGCTTGCGTGAGGGGCAGCAGAGTGTTGTGTTCGGAGTTAGATGTTGGGTCTTGACAGTTTTGAGTCTGGTGTGGGGTGGGAGTGGACAGTCTGGGGCATGGGCCACGGGGACAGGTGGAGTGGGGGTGGTCAGAGGCCTAAAACCGTTTCCCAAGCCTTGAAAAAACATTGGCTGCTGTTCATTGTTGCCACCAAACCTCAACAGTAACTTTGTCACCTCCATTCAGGGAAGGCACCCACCTGCCCTCCAGCCACCCAATCTCACCCTCAGGCTTTGGAGACGCTTGTCTGCTGCTACTCACTCTGGGAGCCCCTGCACAGTGTTACCCTCCACTGCCAGCTCAGAGTTAGCCTCCAGCCTGGGCTGGATGGGGTGCTGGGCTGGGAAGATATCAGTGGGCCTGGGACTTGGTCACTGGGGGGCCCCTGAGGAGGGCAGGGCTGGCTGCCCTCATGGCCTGTCCAGCCCAGTACCCAAGTGGGTGGCCTGCACGCCCTACCCCTGCATCTGGCCATCCGTCTGGCCCTTTGTGTGCGGCCAGCAGCCGGCTGGAGCTCCTTGGGGGTAGGACTCCCCAGGCCTGGCCAGACCCACCTCCTGTCACTGTTCTTTGAAAAAACCTCTGAGGAATTTTTAAGCAGAACTGCCTCCTTGGCTCCCCTCAAGTTGGGCGGGTGATGAGGAGCCAGGGGGGCCTTTCTCCCCCACTCTGGAGAGACCTCAGCTGTCCCTGGACTCTGGGACACTTGGCTGGTCCTCAGGGCCCCCCACTCCAGGCCCCCAGACATCCAACCTGCCATGAGGAGTCCTGAGCCCCTCCTGCGGTGAGGAGGGGCTGGAGAGACCCAAGGCTTCCCAGTCAGGGGGAGATGGCAACAGAGATGGGGACCAGTGGGGATGAAAGCACCTGTGGTGAGAATGAGATGGAGCCCCTCAGGCTGGGCAGACAGGACGCAGCTGGGCTGGTCACTTTAGGTTCTGCCTGACCTCCCTTACCACCCATTCTTACTGTTTTATAAATTTAGCTCCCACCCTAAGATGCCTATCCTGAGTACTTTAGGAGGACTGATTTAGGAGATTAAGTTTTGAATTGGAGTGTTGTAATAGGTCACGAAGTATGATGATTATTATTTGGAATAGGAGTTAGTGTGATTTTCGTTTTGAACTTTTATGTATAAAGCTGTAATTTTGGAAGTGGAAGAACAGAACATTCTAGAGGCTACTCATCATGTGTATGGATAGATCACAATTCATTTATCCATTCATTCTCTGAAGGAGATTTGAGTTGTTTCCACTTTTGGACTATCATGCTGATGGACTTCTGTGTGCAAAACTTTGCTGGATGTATGTTTTCATTTCTCTTGTGTAGTTACCTAGTAGTGGCATTGCTGGGTCATATTGTCACTCTATGCATGTGAGTTGTTTTAATTAGAAACACACAGAAAGAATGTTCTAGTGAGTTTGGCCCCACGAGTCTCTGACTCCACCCATCTCAACCAGCTCCTGTGGGTTACAGGATAGGATTCCTTGATAGGCTGCCCAGAGACAAGCCCTCAAGCAGCTGCAGGCATTAATGAGATAAGATCAGTCGCTTGTTAGCAAGCAGGTGTTATACATTGGACATTCGTGGTGCAGCAGGGTGGGAGTCGAGCCTGGGGAGAAAAAGCAGAATCCAGGTCTCTGACAAATAAAATTTGGTGGACCTATCCCCATCTCTGCTTATTGGCTGACAGTGACAGGTGGCTGGCCAGGAACAAGTGGGGTCCGGCCACACCCTGCTCTGACCCAGGCTCGGCAGTCAGGCTGTGCGGTCTCTGTCCGGAGAAGCCCCTACCCTGGGCATTTGGGGAAAGTAGCTCCTCACTCAAAACAATTTAGAATTAAGTATTGGCATGTTTATGTGTTTGGTGTAAAGGCAGCTGCCCGTGTGTTTACATCTATTTTCTTCTTTTTGTGTGTGTACAATGTGCTGACTTTATATACAATTTGAAATGCTTACATCAAACTGGTTAACAAAGCCTTCACCTCATTACTTAATTATTGTGTTAAGACATTTCTACTCTACTCTTAATAGACTTGACATGTACCCTTGCAATATATACCATAGGTGAGGTCCCACCAATTACCCTCCCTGCACTCACCCTCGCCTCTCCCCTCTCCCTCCTCTTCCCTCCTTCATCCTGGACTATGTTGTGTTTTTGTTTTGTTTTGTTTTTTCAGTTTTTGGCTGGGGCCAGGTTTTTGAACCCGCCACCTCCAGTATATGGGGCTGGTGCCTACTCCTTGAGCCACCAGCGCTACCCTAGAGTTGTGTTTTATCTTTCATATGAAAGTGTGGGTAATTATATATTGATTTCATAACTATTTTCTTTTCTTTTTTTTTTTTTCCTCCCAGTTTTTGGCCAGGGCTGGGTTTGAACCCGCCACCTCTGGCATATGGGGCCAGCACCCTACTCCTTTGAGCCACAGACACTGCCCATTCTTTTTTTTTTTTGGTTTCATAACCATTTTCTTCTTGGTTAAAGTGTCCTTTAGTGATAGTCAGCTTGTGATTCCAACTAAAGTGTTTAATTAGGCTCAGTGCCCATAGCTCAGTGGTTAGGGTGCCAGCCATGGCAGGTTCGAACCCAACCCTGACCTGCCAAACAACAATGACAACTACAACAACAACAGAAATAGCTGGGTGCTGCGGCTGGCACCTGTAGTCTCAGCTACTTGGGAGGCTGAGGCAAGAGAATCGCTTAAGCGATTAAACTCTGTCTGGAATATAGGAGGACTTGAGAGGCTCTGTGTTTGCTGGTTTAACTGGCTCTACATTTTTTTTTTTTTTTAAGTTTTTGGAGATAGGGTCTCACTTTGTCACCCTTGGTAGAGTGCCATGGTGTTACAGCTCACAGCAACCTCCAGCTCTTGGGCTTAGGTGATTCTCTTGCCTCAGCCTCCCAAGTAGCTGGGACTATAGGCGCCCACCACAACGCCGTGCTATTTTTTGTTGCAATTTGGCCAGAGCCAGGTTCGAACCCACCACCCGTGGGTGGGTGCCCTACCCACCCTGGGGCCAGCACCCTACCCACTGAGCCACAGGCGCTGCCCTAGATTTAGCTTTTGATTGTTGGTTATGTCTACACCCTAGGAAAGTAGCTCCATATTAAGAAGGGGTAGACAAGCAAGGCTCAGACAGAGTCAAGGACATAAGACCAGGGAGAACGTCATGCCCCATCTCCATCTTGCTGGGGGCTTTCAACACTCCCCCTTTAAGACAGAAACCTCAGCTGAAAGAGTTAAGTAATAACTGCAAAACCCCAGCTCCTCCTTGTAAGCACTCCCCTTCCTAAATGTTGGCTCTTATCAAATTCAGCTTGCATTAAGGACTCCTCCTCCCCTACTGAAAGGCCCTTATAAAATGTTTCCACCCCTGCTTCTGGGGGTTGAGAGACTTTGAGGTGTGAGCCTGCTCTCTGCCCAGCCGAGCAATAAAGGACCCTTACTTAATTTGGAAAAAGAAAATATATATCTACTATTTTTAGATATATGAGAGGTTTATGAGTGTGAGAAATTTTCTGCATTGTGTCCAAAACCAAAGTGATTAAAAAGGAACAAAACATTAAGTTTACATTTTTAGAGTATTTAACTGATTATAAAAGTTTCTTAATATTGTTCTTAAAATTTTAAGTTTTGAGGCTTGGCACCTGTGGCTCAAGTGGCTAAGGCACCAGCCACATACACCTCAGCGGTGGGTTCAAATCCTGCCCAGGCCTGCCAAATAACAAAGACGGCTGCAACCAAAAAATAGCCAGGCGTTGTGGTGGGCGCCTGTAGTCCCAGCTACTTGGGAGGTGGAGGCAGGAGACTCGCATGAGCCCAGGAGTTGAGGTTGCTGTGAGCTGTGATGCCATGGCACTCTACCCAGGGTGACAGCTTGAGGCTCTGTCTCAAAAAAGAAAAAAAAAAAATTAAGTTTTGAAATAGAATAATATTTGCAAAGCAAATGGAAAGGCTTAGTGAACAACTAAAATTTTGAGTTATTTTTCAAAAACCCAAGTAATTATGCTGAATAATCATTTCTACACCCCTCCCCCCAAAACAACAACAACAACAAAAAAAAAACAATCCTAACTAACAAAAGCATTCCAGACTGTACAGGACTGATATTTAAAAATTTACATTCTCATTGACATCTTCAGATGTGGGCTTTGTGTGCTGTGAGTGTTCTACAGGTGTGAGGCCACAGCCCCCCCACCCTGCCCTGTCACCCCATCCCCCATTATGGGCTGATTGTGTCTCAAAAAAGGACAGGTTCAAGTCCTAGACCCTGGGTAGACCCTGGCACTCAGGAATGTGACCTTATTTGGAAACCGGGTCTTTGCAGATGGGGTGAGTTACAATGAGGTCAAGCTGGCATGGGATGGGCCTTAACCGCGCAGCTGGGGTCCTTCTAAGAAGGAAATTTGGACACAGGGACACAGAGAGCCATACAAGAGGCATGTGAGTACACAGCAGATGTGGCCACAGCCCAGGGACACCAAGTCGGCCAGCAGCTCCCGCCAGCTGGGAGGAAGATGGAAGGTGTGGGACCACTCTGCGTCGGAGCCCTCTGAAAGGGCCAGCTCTGTGACACCTGGACTTCACACTGTGGCCTTCAGAGCTCTGAGAGGGTTATGGCACCCCCAGGACATGGAGACACCTCTCTGCTACAGTCCAGGCTGGCCCCTGACCAGGGATGACTGGTCCCCAGAGTGTGGATGTGCAGCATGGGTGGCTAGGTCCCTGCTCTGTGCTGGGCACAGGGGGAGTAGGACCCTGAGTGGGTCTGAGCAGGTCAGCTGGAAGAGAGCAAGCCCAGGGACTCTGCTGGGGGTTCTCATGTGCCCTGGGCCTGGCCTGCCTTCCTTGGACAGCCACCTCTGTGCCACTCCCTCCAACTAGGCTGTCGCCCCACCCATGAGCTGTGCAGGCATCTGTCCCGCAAGGCCCAGATTTCCCATCAGCTTTTATAGGCTGGGGGTGGGGTGTGCACCTCAGCTGCCCCTCAAAGGCCCGGCGACCTTGCCCTGGCCCTCCCAAATCCTCCAATATTAGAAAGGATTTGTGTCCTGATAAGTAATGCAAAGTTAAATTACATCCGCTCCGGCTTAAATTTTCATATTCCTATTTCTCATCTTCATAAAGAATTCCACTCGTGGGCTTCACAGGTCGGCCCTGCCAGCTGCCAGGGAGCTCCTAATGAAATTGCAGCTCTGGGAGGGGCAGCATGAGACAGGGTGGGTGGTGGCCGTCAGAGGGGGGAAAAGGTAAAAGGCCAGAGTTCAAATTATTTATCTCCCTAATAACTTGATAGATTGTGTGCATATAATATGTGAGAGGCTGGCAGGCCAAGGGGGCCTCAAGCCAGGTGGGGTGGGTGATCTATGTGGCCCCCACTGCAAGGGCACCGCAAGGACAAGCCTACAAAGCTGGGGACCCTGCCACACATCTCTGGGAGAATGGAGTCCTGTAAGTTCTGCCTTCAGAGTGCCATTCATGGAGCTTGGAGACAGGGACAGGAGCCTCCTTGGTGGTCACTGCCCCCTCTGCCCTGGCCCAGCCAGCGCTGGCCTTCACACACTTGCCAGTGGTTCTCCTGGGGCGTGGATATAGCTGGTCCTTAGGGGACGCTGGAGCAGTGGTGTCGCCCAGCCCAGGGCCAGCAGGGGAACAGGGGAGAGCAAAGCCCCTGAGCCTGCTGTGAGAGTGCTGAGGGGCTGGACTGAATGACTCGCATCCAAGGTAGGATGGAGGGGGGGGGGTGTCCTGTGAAAGCACCCATTGAAAAGGTCTGGAGGGGGCAGGAGTACAGTGTGTGTCCTGAAGGAGGCAGCCACTAGCACAGCAGGACAGGCCTTGGAGGCCCCGAGAACCAAGATCAAGAACTATAGCTTGAATTAAATTACTTTTTAAGATGAAAACAAACACGTGCACACCTCTTTGTATTCCCTCTGCACTGCAGAGGCCCTGGCACACAGGGACAGTCAAGGTGGGCACCGTAGGTCTCCTCACTTGACCTCAGACCAGGGTCCCTGGGTGTTCCTGGCCGCCCAGGCCCCTAGACTCCTGCTGGGCTCCCACGCCTCTGACCCAAATACCCTCCACCCGCTGGTGCAGCCCCTCTGGTGCACCCCCCAGGTACCCAGCGCCCTTTGCCTTGTATTTATGGCCACTTAATCTGTAAGCAGCCAGCCCCCCATATATCTCCAAGTATCGATCAGCTTTGGGCTGATAGAAGTTCAAGCTCACAAGGTCTCGCCCTTTGACCCCCAAATAGGGTATGAATCTCAATTGAATGGACTGCTGTTTGCGCATGGCTTCTACCTCGCTGGCGGCTGCAAGAAAATCGATGAAGCATGCGGAAGACCCACGATTTATAGAACTCCTGCCGTTTAAATATTAGAATAAATGTTACCTCCACAGGGAGGGGGATGCAGGGGGTCGCAGGGAAAATATTTCTTAGCGAGCCTTTTCTGCTGGAAAATGATGTGCGTAGAATTTTATGATGTCAAATTTATAGACCTCATTTAGGCTTATAATTTAAAACTCCTGATGAGAGAGACATTAAGTAGAATGCTGGGGGGCAGGGGCTGGGCGAGCAGGTGGTCCAGAGCTGGAGGGAGAGGAGGGAACAGCTCAGAGGCAGGGGCCAGGGTCTGCGGGTCCCCGGGCAGCAAGAGCGCTGGTCTGGGCCAGGGGCCAGCAGTGACTTGAGCAAGGGCCACAGAGTTGTCTCCAACCAGGGTCTCAGGGTTCTGGAATCCCAGAGCTGACGCAGAGCAGCTGAGCCTGCTCACAGGTGTCCATGCACACAGCTGGCAAGTCCTGCCCAAGCATGCACACTCACAAAGGCCTGGGCACACGCACATGCACGCATGCTTACACATGCACACACGGGTGCACATGCATACACTCCCCCACATGCTTACACATGCACACACATGAACACTCATGTGCACATGCACACATGCTTATACATGCACACATATGCACACACGCACGCACATGCACACACGGGTGCACATGCATCCACTCCCCCACATGCATACACGTGTGCACATGCACACATGCTTACACATGCACACATATGCACACACTCATGCACATGAACACACATGTGCACATGAACACACATATGCAAACACGCATACACATGTATATACACAGGCACATGCACACACTCGCTCACATGCACACATGCTTACACATGCATACACATGTGCGCATGTGCACATTTACACATGCACACACGCACACACATGTATACACATGGGCACACGCACACACTCGCACACATGGAAACACGTGTGCACATGTACACACGGACACACGCACACATGTATGCACATTGGGCACATGTACACATGCTTACACATGCACACATATGCACACACACTTACACACATGCACACACGCACATGCACACATGCACACATGCATGCACACACGCCCATATATACACACATGCACATGCACATGCACACACACATGCACACATATGCACACACTCACATGCATACACATGTGCATGTGCACACACACAAACGTGTGCACGCATACCTGCTCCTCACCAGACCTCCCTTAACCTCCTCCCTCCTTCAAGGCACTTCTCCAATTTCCCTGCTAAAGTTCTGGGCTGAGCCTCCCAGAACTAGAGGGTTCAGGGCTGCGCCTTCCAGGCTGCCCAAGGTGTGCTCTTGACATGGTTAGATAAATGTGCAAGAAAGTGCCACTGGGCAATGCTGGATGGGGGCACTGTGTTTAGAAATTGGCTCAGGCAAGAAAAGAGTGTCAGGGTGGGTCTGACACCACAGAAGGAGCAATACTCTCCTGGGGAGCAGGCCAGAGGCCCCCAGGTGGCCTGATGCCCAGGTGAGGGGCCCTTACAGCAATGTGGTCATGTCCAGGGCCCCATGAACAGTCCCAGCCAGACTGTCCCTTCCAAGGTCTGTCTGTCATTGAAGATTGGCTGGGGGTATCTATGGCTTTCAACTATCTCCACGGGCCTCAGTTGCTCCATCTGCAATGGGGAGGCTCAGGGGTCTGTCCTTCCCTACTAGCTGTCTGGGAACCTTGGGATTCCATCCGCCAGTTTCTGGTTCTGGAGCCTCCCTGAGGGGGTCAGCTCATGACCTGACTCTGAGCCCCCCAGCCCCTGCTAGAAAACCCTCCTGCAGCCTGGCTCCTGTGGCTACTTACTAGAACCCGCATTTCTCTGTGGGGCCTGGGGCTCCATGGATCCTTCCTGGAGGGAGGGTAGAGGCTGGGCCAGGTGAGGTCAGTTTTCCTATAAGGGGAGTCATCTTCTTAGATTGGAGAACAGAGGGCCAGAGGAGGTGGCCCAAGGAGGAGCCCACTGAGGACAGGGCTGGGCAGCCCACACACAGGTGGGGCCAACAGGAGTGGAGGGGGCAGCCCACGTGCAGGAGAAAACCAGCCCATTGCCTGGTATGTGTCTGTCCCCCGGGCACCAGTGTCCAGCAGGGCTGCTTGTGAATATAGGCCCCTGGCACCTGGGAACAGATGCCCCCATGGGGAGACCTCCCACTGCCCTACCTAGGTCTGCATTGGAATCTCGCCAGATGTGAGGTGGCCTAGACTTCCCTCTGTGAGCAGGGCTGACCTCTGCTGTGAGACTGATCCCTGCTGGGTTGAGTTTTGGGCATGTGTGGCACCTTCCAGGACCCTGAAGTCCTCAGGGAGAGAAGCCGAGGGGTAGACGTCCCCAGCTGGGGACCTGGCCAGGTTACAGCACCTGCTCGAGTCACGGTGCCCTTGCCTGACACGAGGAGTGCGTCCTGCACCAGCAGCCAGGGCATTGAGAGGCAAAATGTCTGCCAAGGGCCCAACAGCACCCAGGAGGTTCCCCGAACATGAGTTGTAAAACTGCCACTGCTGTCTCATCCCGGCTCCTCCAAGTCTGGCATTTTCCTCCGTTTCTCTTTAAGGATGATCTTCAGGGAATGTCCCCGTGGGTCCTGGTGCCTCCCCAGTCCCCAGGCAGGTTCACCAGCCACTCTTCCCAGCAGCTCAGCGCCCATTTGCTCTTCAATCATGTCTGCCCGAGCGGTGGCCTGGGAGGTCCCCCTGCATCTTTCTCCGTAATGAGATGACGAACGTGTGGCTCTCCTCCATAAACCCGGAGCCCACGTGCTGGTGTGGGAAGGGGCGTATTTTACATTTTCAACTTTATTAAAGGCATGAGGGGAGACGGGGAGGGCTGCCTTCTCCTGTGGTCAATTCTGCCCCTGGAGGCGATAAATCTCCAGGCCTTTGATTTGTGACTCTGGGCGCCCAATAAATTAAATCTTTCTTGATGAAAAGGTTGGTGCTCGTAGCTCTGCTTTAGGTCACTGTGTTTGTCCGAAGTAAGTGGCTGAGAAAGAGTCTCCTGGGCCAGACCCTAGCTGCCCGTCCCCTGTCATGGGAAACTGCGTTTCCATGACCAGGAGGGCTCACTGGCAGGCGGCAAGGACGCTGCACTGGGCTGCACGGCCAGGCCTTCCGCAGTGACTTGCTCTCCCAGGTCCTATACCACTAGGGAATGTTTTGGCTCTTGATCTGAAAGTTCAAACATCTCTGTAGCAATAAAGAACAAGGCTGTCCTTGCCTTTCTCAGAAAGCAGGGATGGGGGAATGGCTATGCTGCGCAGGCCCCTCAGACCACTTGTCAGGTCCTCCTGCCTGTGGGATGTCCTTAAGGTCTTGCTGGACTATGAGCTTCTAAGTGACATCTGTCAGGAGTAAGGCCTACTGTGGGAGGTGGCAGAGCCACTGGAGTCAGGCCACTGGGCTTGAGCTGGCTTCACCCTGTAAAGCCTCCCCTGCCACTCTTAGAGCTAGACTCCTAGTCTGACATCTCCAGAGGGGGCTAGTTCTGTGCTCGGAGTTGGTGGCGGCTGTCCAGTGATAGTTCAACAGACTCAAGGCTGCCCATTTCCAGGGACCAGGAACTCTAAACTTCCTTGCAGGTGCTTTGCCGAGCAGTTGAGGAAGGCCGTGCCCTACCAGCCCTACTCCTCTTAAAGTGAAGCCGGCACCAGGGACACCGTGGCCCCAGGCAGAAGACCACCTAATGTGACCAACAGGAGAGAGCAATCCACCTTTCCACAATGCACCAACCGAGGGTGGCACCCCACACCCTTTAGGACATGAACCCCCACCTCCAAGCCCCTGTCATTTAATTTACTGCAAACATGTCAGAAAACAAAACGAATGAGCTCTGCATTTTGGAGAAGCAGATTTACGGCCTGGTTAACACTGGGTCCCAGGAAGTGCCCAGGAAATTGCTGTGCATGGAGCACAGCCCTACCAGCATGAGCAGAGCTGGGCCAGGCCCAGGAGCCAGAGTTAACACAGCCCAGCCTGGGCTCCGGTTTCAGGGCGGAGGGGCAAGGCTGGGGTTGAGGAGTCCACATTCCTGCCCGGGGAAGGGGCTTAGGCACTGGTACCAGAGACAAAAGCTGTAACCCCAACCTTCCCCAGACTCAGGTTGCAAAGCCATTACGCTGATGAATCAAATTGTTTCCAAGCTCTCAGGCCTTTTTGGCTGATTGCATTCGGGAGAGCCCCTCCTTGAAGGCCCCTTGGAAGTCCCTTGTATTTATTCTTTTTAGATTTTGGTTGGGAGGGGGTAGGGAGCCATCCCAAGGTCACCAGGGCTGAGGGAGCTGGCATGGGGGTTGGGGGGACATCCAGGCTTGGATGCTGGTGATATGAGCACCACTTCTGATGAGGTTCAAGCAAAGCCACACGTTACCCCCTGTCTATGCTGAGCTCAGGAGGGAAAGGGCTCAGGAAGTGGCACTGGGATAGGCCCTGGGTTCAAACTCCTGGGGAACTCAGGGACTCTGGGGAGCTGCCCCAGCTGAGGAGCCCAGGCCAGAAGGGCAGGTCCCCAGCGCTGCCCAGGCTAGTCTGCAGGGCAAGTTGACCAGTGCGTTCTCCGCTGTCCTAAGCCATAGGGAGGGACCCTAGAGCAAGAGCAGCTCTGAGAGAAACCCTGGAAGCATGTCCAGGGGGCGCATGGAAGGCCTCTCCAAGGCTTGCACAGCATCCGTCACATCTGTCAGCATCTGTCGTCGTGTGCAGGCTCAGGGACACACACGGTCCATGGAGGAGGGGCCACCCTAAGAAAGCACCACAACCTGGGGGCTTAAGACAACACGAAGATGGTCCTGCCAGAGCTGATGGCCAGGCTTCCCTTGAGGTTCCAGGACCCTCCTACCCCTCCCATCTCTGGTGGCCCCGGTGGCCCTCTGCTTGTGGCCGCATCTCTCCAAACTTCACCTCCGCCTTTGTATAGCCTCTCCTCTGTGTCCCCATGTGTCAAATGTCCTCTGCCTTTTGTAAGGATGCCTGTCATTAGATTTGGGGCCACCTTAACCCAGGAGGACCTCAGCTCATGACACACCTGTAACACCTTTTCCCCAAATATGGCCATATTCACAGGTTCTGGGGGCTGGGACTTGAGTGCATCCTTTTTGGGGTCACCCTGAGCCCAGTGCAGCTTGGGTTCCAGATCTGCTGCAGGCTGGGGAGGTGAGCCTGGTGGGCCCTGCCACCTCCCGACACTCCTGAGTTTTCATATCCAGGGTGGTCACTCTGTCCTCCCTCACAGGTTCCACAGGCTGAGGCACTGTCACAGTGACAGCAGCTTCTGCCGCCTCCTGGCCTGGAAATGCTTAGAATCCAGAGCATTGCCTGGAGCTCGGAGCCTGGCCCCCCAGCCCCGGTTAGCTGACAGCTACAGTTCCTGCTCCCCCAGGAAGATGTTGGTCTCAGATGTGTCTTCAGTTGCCCACTGGGGGTGACCCAGGTGAGTGTCCAGCTTCCAACCACAGTCATAGCACCAGGAGAAGCCAGAAACCACCACGTCTCAGCAGACCCTTGTGACAGGTGATACACTGGGACCTTTGCAGAGGGGAGAACCGTGCCTCCTGGGCTGGAGGGATGCCGTCTGCTCAGCCTCACCTGGTAGCTGTGGGGAGTGGGGTTGGGCAGCCAGACCAAGGCCATGTCCCACTGATGTCAACCTGCCAGTTGACATTCTCCCCCAGGTCTGAGAGTGGCCAGCACCCCCTGAAACCCCCATCAGCCTCCCTAGAGCAGCCTCTGAGGCTTGGAGGACAGGTTCCAGGGTGCCTCTAATTACCATTGCAGAAGGACACAATGGGACCTCCTCTGCCCAGACTATGGGTCCAGAGCCCACCCCCCAGGGCCCCGCCCTTCCCAGGGGCAGGTGTGGGTGCACGGTGGGCTGCAAGGAGCCATGTCCCAGCCACGTGAGCCTCTGCCAAGGGCCTTCAGTGTCAAACCCTGAGCTCAGAGCTCCCTCGTTGACAGGGAGGGCAGATGTGTCTAAGGGGCTCTTGGGGTGGCATTAAATTGCACAGAACGGAAATTAGACCCCAAGCAGCCTCTCTCTGAGAAGGGGAGTTCTTTGTCGGCTCCTGGTGGGGGTGATGTACAGCCTCTCAGCCTACCCATGTGATTCTGTCGCTTAATTTGGGCTTTTGTTTGGGGCAGTTGGTTCTGCCGGGATTACCAGGGGTCCTGTTACAGTCCTAGATCTCAACGCTAATGAGTTCAGGACAGGCAGCAAAGGTGAGGGAGGCCTGGTCTCATGTTACCCTGGGAACAGCCCCTGCGTGGCTTCTCCTGGCTTCCTGCAGGTGGGGCCAGGGTGGCTGTGGTCCAGAGGGCTGGGGGAACAGACAGACCATGTGCCTGTGCTCTTGGGGCTGAGAGCAGCACACAGCAAACACACCCTCACACCAGGAAAACACTTTCAGGTGTGATGGAGATGGGAGACATGACAGAAAGGAACAGCCTTAGGGACATGAAAATGAGGCTGTGATGACTCAGTGGACATGCCCCATGTGTGTGTGGGGGGCAGGCACACGGCAGCAGAGAGCACAGAACATGCGGAGGCTCTGTGGGCAGGAAGAACAGGGCCAGTCCCAGGGGTGGAGACAGAGGGAGTCTGGGGGGGGGGGCAGGTCAGAGGTCAAGGTTCCCAGGAGATAGGGGAGGGCTCCAGGCAGGGAGCGATGGGAAGACAGATGGGGGCTGTGCCACTGTGGGGTAGTGAAGGGGGGACAGAAGTAGCCGTGGGGGCAGCGGAGGGGCTGCTATGACTTAAGCAGAGGTGGGACGGGCTCTGCAGGCTTGAGTGGGCTCCGTCTCACAGCAGAGGGAACTGAGGGTCAGAGACAGTGGACTGGCATCCAGTTCAGGGCAGCTGAGCCAGGATCAAACCTCAATCCGGGGATTTCCACCTGCCCCACTGTGGCCAGGGCCACCCCTCTGGGCCAGCAGCCCACCTTGCCCGGCTTCCCCAGGGGAGCTCAGCCCTGGACTGCAGGGTCCCTCCATCGCTGGGTGGCCTCTGCTGCCCCCTGGCTGCCACTCTGGCCTCGGCGGCCCGACCTGATCTGACCATCTATTACCTCAGCCTCCCTCTGGGGCCCAACCTGGGATTTTGCAAACAGGTTCACCAAATTGTCAATTAAGTGAAAATCAATACCGAGCCATTCATCACAGGCTGCTGGGGCCGCGCACTGGCCGCCATCGATCGGGGCCTCGGGGGAGCGATTGAGGCCAAGTGCAGCCCCACATCTGCTGCATCAGGGCAGATACTGCGATCCATCATCCCCAATGGCCCTGCGCCCAGGGGAGCAGAGAAGGGGTGTAGGGCCCTTTACACCTTGCAACACTGGCCCGTTCCATCCCACCCAGCGCTCCTTCTGGAGCCCAGGGCACACTGGGGTCTCCACTTCACAAGTGTGCATCACCCTGAGGTTACAGCAGGGGTGGGTGGGGTAAGGGAAGCCTGTTCCTCTCCCCATCCCCAGTCCTCCACTGGCTATGAGCTCTGGGAGCCCTGACCTCTGTCCCCTTGTCTCTGTCTCTACCTCTCCTGCACGTAGCCTTAAAGGCATGAAGCCAAGCTCAGGGCCTCCCTCCACAGGCCAGGGTCTGGTGAGGCTCCAGCAAGGGTGTCAGTACCAGGCAGCAGGCCGATGCTCCCCCAGAGACCAGAGTGCTCTCTCCATGACTTCCCTAAAATGCTGACGCGTGCCTGGGCCCGGAAGTGCCGATTTCTATAATTCCTTCACAGTGCAGCAAGCAAGCCATCATGTTTATGTCAGGAAAAAATGGCTTACCTCTGCCCCTCCTCCAAACAGCTCTGCCCAGGCCCCTCACCCTGGGGCTGGGCTCACCCACAGTCTGGACCCTCCCCACAGGTCTTCAGTGGCTGGACAGCCAGGGCCAAGGCAGGCTCTGTAGCATGGTGCCAGCCCCCAGTGGGCTGCACACCAGTAAGCAGACAGTGCCTCTGCTGGAGAAGCCCCTTTGGGTGCCAGGTCTAGAGCTGAACAGTCACCCCATTGTTCCCACTGGACAGAAGAGGACATGAGGGAAGAGCCCCCATCCTCTCCTCTGAGCTTCAGTGAAGAGGGGACAAGTAAGGGCTGACCACTGACAGAGCCCTCCCACCTCCCCTCAGGCACAGAAGTCCAGCTGAGCGTGGGGGTGGTTTGTGAGGGCCAGGTAGCAGCTGGGTCATATGGTCAAGGGCCTTAACAGCATTGATACTGTTGGCCTTCTGGTTGTACTTCTGGGGTCAAGTCATCACCAGCTGGCCTTGACCACCTGCAGTGGACAAGGAAGCAGACGAGACCACACGCCATGCACACCTCCTGGAACCGAGGCAGTGATTACCAGCCTGAGGAGGAGAAAATCTTCCTGCCCACAGGCATCCTGGGAGCATCATTCATTCTTCAAGGAATATTTATTAAACCATTGAGGATTGCTGCTTCTGACCACGAGGGAATAAAAGAGACTTTGAACTCACGATGGAAAGAAACAACAAAACATAAAAAATGTAGGAGACGATGGCTTTCTGACATTGGAAGACAGTGGAAGACTGCAACCCCTGACAGATGAGAGGCAAATAGGGTGAGCCTGACAGTTCCCCCGCACCACCAGGCCACAGCACAGCAATGGGGCACAGAGAGGTCCCCTAGGCTCCCCAAACTGGACAAAGTAGAAAAGATGGGGAGGCTGGGGAAAACAGCCAGGCGGGAGAGAGCCGGGTGTCAGGAAAGAGCTTCGTGGCGGTGAGGAGAGCTCCAGATAGCTGCAGCAGGGTCCACTCACGTCTGAGTGCCAATCAGCAAATGTGGGTGGAGAAGCCACCAAGGGTGGGAAAGAGCCACAGTAAAGGAGCAGATAGCGGCATCCTTAGAATTCACACAGGGCCGGGAATTTAAGTTTGCTCCACTCAGAGTGATAAGACCTAGTGGCACATAGGGTGGGACACTCAGAAGGACATTCCCTTAGGATTGGGGCAAAATTAGCCCTGAATTAAAGATGCTCTGGTCTAGCAGACTAACAAATTCAAGGTCAAGCCTCCAGAGAATCAAACTCTTTCTAGTACTTCAACATTCCAGAACAAAGCTCAAGAATATCCTCAAGAAGGATTGTGTGAGGCCAGGAGTTTGAGACCAGCCTGAGCAACATAGAATGACCATCTCTTAAAAAATAAATTATCTGGGTGGCATGTACCTGTAGTCCTAGCTACTTGGGAAGCTAAGGCAGGAGGGTCACTTGAATCCAGGAGATTAAGGCTGCAGTGAGCTGTGATGGTGCCACCACACTCCAGCCTGGGTGACAGAGCAAGACCTCATCTCTTAAAAAAAAAAAAAAAAGACTATTAACAAGAATACAACAATATCTAGCCCACAACAAGATAAAATTCACAACCTGGCAAATCTGGCATCCCAAAATTACCAGACATGCAAAGAAGATAAAGCAATTAATGAAATGACTCAGAATTGACACAGATGAATGTCAAGGTCATTGAAACAGTCAGCATAGGCACGTCCCACATGTTCCAGAAGGCAGACTGAGCATGTCAGAAAGAGACCCGGAAGATAAAGAAAGACCTGAATCAAATTCCTAGAGATGAAAAATATGCTGAGTGGGTTTATTATAACAACAGAGTAGAAAATAAAGAAAAGGTAAGTGAACTTGAAGATGAAGCAATAGAAACGACCCAAAAATAAACACAGACAGAATGACCAGAAAAAATTGGTACAACTTCAAACGGCCTAATATATCTGTAATTGGAGTCCTCGGACAAGAGGGTGCATGTGAAGAAATAATGGCCCAAGCTTTCTCAATTTAATGAAATCTATAAACCCACAAGTTCAAGGAATTCAGCAAATCTGAAGCACAAGAAATAGGAAGAAAACGGCACAGAGGTACAGTAAAAGCAAATGTCTTAAGACCAATGACGAAGAGTAGATTTTAAAAGCAGCAAAAAGGGGAAAGACTTATTCCTAGAGAAGCACAGAAAGGCAGCAGAATTCACGTCAGAAGCAAGGCCAACCCAAAGACAGCTGGGCAGCATCTTTTAAGTACTGCAAAGAAATAAATTATCAGCCTAGAATTTTACAACAAAGTGACGACAGGTCTTCTGATGTCCTCCACGTCTCTCTTCAGCCTGCGTAGTCCTCCCACTATTTCTTGAGCCTATGTCCTTGACTACTAATTCTCTCTCCTGTTTCAATCCTGAGTCATGAAGGTGAAATAAAGACTTTTCAGACATATGAAAACTGAATTTCATCACCAGCAAACCCACACTGCAGGAGACATTAAAAGACATCCTTCAGGCAAAGGTGAAAATATACCAGCTGGGAAGGTGGATTTACAAAGAAAAAAAGAGCACTGGAAATGGTTACTACCTGGGCAAATATAAATACTTTTTTTTTTTTCTAGACTGTTGGGCCCTGCCATGTGCCTGAGGCCTAGTGCAATTTCCCAAAGCCTAACTAGAAGTAAATCCATCAAGCTACTTCCACGTAGCAATGACTCAGCAAGGCCCGGCCTGAAACTGCCTCTACCTGGATACAGCCAACGTGGTACCATGCCACTGGCTCAACCCTGTTACCACCCATCACACCACCTCATCCCCCACCTTCTTTCCCCGCCCCTTCCCCACGCTCTATATAAGCGGCTGCTTGACGTAATAAAGTTGAGTTCCTACTTCGACAGACTCCTGGCTCCGTGTGTTCCTGTTCGGGGCGCGCGACACTCACCATCCCGCTCAGCCCCGGGGATAGAGTCAGGCTGGCCCTGCTCTCCCCTCTTCTGGACCTGCCGGCTAGCCCGACACTAGACAGTCTCCTACTTCACCCTCAGTAGAATGCCATGGCATTGGGAGGCACCTGTGGCTAAAAGGAGTAGGGTGCCGGCCCCATATGCTGGAGGTGGCGGGTTCAAACCCAGCCCTAGCCAAAAACTGGAAAGAAAGAAAGAAAGAAAGAAAGAAAGAAAGAAAGAAAGAAAGAAAGAAAGAAAGAAAGAAAGAAAGACAGACCATGGCACCACAGCTCACAGCAACCTCAAACTCTTGGGCTTAAGCGATTCTCTTGTGTTAGTCTCCCTAGTAGTTGGGACTACAGGTGCCCACCACAACACCTGGCCATTTTTTGGTTGTAGTTGTCATTGTTTGGCAGGCCAAGGCTGAATTCAAACCCACCAGCTCTAGTGTATATGGCTGACACCTTAGCCACTTGAGCTATAGGGGCCACCAATACTTTTTTTTTAATTTAAAAACTTCTTTAAAAATGATTGACTATTATTAAAAAAAATGATTGACTATTACAGGGAAAATGATAATACTGTGCTGTGGGTTTATAACGTTTGTACTAGTGTGGAAACAACGGCACAAAGGCCAGGAGGGGATAAATGAAAGTGTACTATTAAGTGTCTTATTCTGTAAGTGAAGTAGTATAGTATCACTTACAAGATATATTATGATAAATTTAAGATGTATGATCCCTAAAGCAACCACTAAAGACACAAAACAAAGGATTATAATTAATAATCCAAGAAAAGAGATAAAATATTTTATTAATCCAAACAAAGACAAAAAAGGAGGGAAAAGGAACAGAGAGAAGATGGGAGAAATAAAAAACAGCAGGTGATATTATCACATTAAATGTAAATGGTATAAACACTCAATTAAAAGGCAATGATTAAGTTCTTCAGAAATAAAAGGAATGAAATTCTTTTTTGTTGTTCTATACTACAACATGGATAAACTTGGAGGACACTTGCTGAAATAAACAAGCCCCCCAAAAGGGACAAACACTGTACAATCCCACTATGTGAAATATGTAGAGCAGTCAAATTCATAGACACAGAAAGTGGAATGGCACTTATCAGGGAGTATGGGGGGTGAGAATGGGAGAGTTGCTGTGTGATAGGCACAGAGTTTAGATTGGGTGATAAAATATTTTGAAAATGGTGGTAGTTGCATCACACTGTGAATGTACTAAATGCCATTGAATTACATATAAAAATTGTTAAAATGACAAATTGTATGTTGTATATGTTTTACTACAATTTTAAAAAATTAGTAATGTAGTATACCAAAATCCACTGAATAGCACAATAGTGAGTGACTTGTATGGTATTAAAGCTGGGTTTTTTTTTTAAACAATAATTGTCAGAATCTTTTTAAAAATCATCTAGCAGACATTATGTACCAGGCCCCATCTGGACACTGAAGATTTAGCAAGAAAAGAAACCCCATGGGGCCTCCTGGAACCACCCCCCCTCCCCAGGAGAGGCAGACGATGAACAAATGGAGGATGAGGAGGGAGTGATGGGGAGGAGGGAGGAAGGCATCACCGGGGCCCAGTGGGCCTCTCTAAGTAGGGCCTGAGGGCCATGAGAGCCCCGTGGGGCAGGGTAAGATGCGGCAGGCCAAGGGGCGGCTGGGCAGAGACTGTGGTGCTGGCACTGGCATGGCCACGTCACCTAGATTTGCAAAGAGGTAGGGGACACTTGAAGGATGGGGACAGCTCAGGTTTTATGCTACAACTGACCCACCGAGCTCCTGCAGTCATTCAAAATATAATTTTGTAATGTCTGTTGCATTGGGTAAAAAAGGGAAGTAGAATTGACCATGTTATGTTACATGATCATAACACACATATATGCACACACATACACATTACACACAGATGCGCACACGCCTGCCCACACACCCACACACATGCACCCCCTCACACACACACGCACACACACCTGCACACCCCCCATACATATGCCTGCCCAACCCCACACACACGTGCCTATCCACACACCCACGTGCACACACATTCCTACCCACACACACCGGCACATGCACACACACCTGCCCCCCCACACGCATGCACCACACACACAAACATGCCTGCCCACACACCCACCACACACACACACACACACACGTGCTTATCCACACACCCATGTGCACACACGCCTATCCACACACCCACACACACACCCCACACACATACACACCTGCCCACCCACACACACAAATGCTTTCTCACACACACACACAGCACACACACACACACACATACTTATCCACACACCCACGTGCACACACACACCTACCCACACACCCACACACGCACCCCCTCACACACACACACACACCTGCCCACCCACACACACATGCCTGCCCACACACCCACACACACCACACACATACACACACACATGCTTATCCACACCCACGTGCACACACATGCCTATCCACACACCCACACACACGCACCCCCGCCACACACACACCTGCCCACCCACACACACACATGCCTGCCCACACACTCACACACACCACACACATATACACACACACACATGCTTATCCACACACCCACGTGCACACACACATGCCTATCTACACACCCACACACACACCCCACACACACGCCTACCCACACACACATGCACCCACATCCCCCCCCACATGCCTATCCACATACCCCCACCCCCCACACCTATCCACATACCTACACACAGACGCATGTACACACATACACACCTGCTCACACAACCACACACAGATGGACACACACACACACATGCACACACGCCTGCCCACACACACACACATGCACCCCCACACACACACACACATGCCTGCCCACACACCCACACACACACCACACACACACACACACACACGTGCCTATCCACACACCCACGTGCACACCCATGCCTATCCACACCCCCCCCACACACACACCCACATATACACACACACCTACCCACACACCCATGTACCCACCCCCCACGCCTACCCCCACACACATGCAGC